>JAVDBV010000975.1:0-18284 GCA_032619315.1 Piper longum
CCCCCTTTTACGTAGAAGCACCCCTTCACCGTAATTCCTTTAACTGGGTAATTGGGTAGCTAAATACATTTCACTTAACTGGTTTAAACGGTTAATTTGGATGGTTTACTTAACTAGTTAAATGGGTCAATCATACTTAACCAACTGATGACAATTATTTTAAATGAAAAAAATTAAATTTCCCCACGTTCGATCCCACCGCGTCGAATGTTATTATTATTATTATTTTTTTTTTCCGGGTCTTTACAATCTCCCCAACTTAGAATTATTTAGTCCCCAAAATATCATAGCATGAATAAAATATCCAATATTCAATACATCTCCGATATCGATTCATGTTACAACAATTACAAGGATTTTCAAGCTACAAATAGGCTAGGGTATTTCCTGGCCATTGCCTGTTCAGCCTCCCATGTTGCTTCTTCTAATCCCTGATTTCTCCACAATACCATTACCAAAGGGATCTCCTTGTTACGGAGTGTCTTTATTTCCTTTGTAAAGATGCGAATTGGTTTTTCCTCGTAAGTTAAATCTGATTGCAGCTCTAAGTCTGCAAAATTTGTGATAATGTGATTCTCATCTCGTACGTATTTCTTTAGCATTGACACATGAAAGAAATTGTGTACACCATCAAGGCTTGGTGGTAATGCTAATCTATATGCACTACTTCCGATTCGATCCAGAATTAGAAATGGTCCTATAAATCTTGGCTTCAACTTCCCTGATGTTCTAAATCTGATCACACCCTTTTTAGGTGAGGTCTTAAGGTAGACGAACTACCCAACTTGGAATTCTACGTCCTTCATTCGAGTGTCAGTATAACTTTTCTGCCGATCCTGAGCTGCCTTAAGCCTTTGCTGGATGAGCTGCACTTTTTCAGCTGCTTCTCTCACCATCTCTGGCCCGACTATAACTGCCTCGGTAGACTCCAACCAGCACGATGGAGATTTGTAGGACCTACCGTATAAGGCTTCAAACGGCGCCATCCCGATACTGGCCTGATAATACTTATTGTAGGTGAATTAAGCTAAGGCTAAGTGCTTCTCCCAATCTCCACCCGAGTCAAGGATGCAAGCTCTGAACAAATCCTCCAAAGTATAATTGATCCTCTCACTCTGACCATTAGTTTGGGGATGATATGCTGTACTTAGCTTCATTTGGGTCCCCATCGCTTTTCGGAAAGCTTCCCAAAAATGTGACGTGAATAGAGAATCTCTATCAGAGACTATCTCCTTTGGAATTTCATGCAGCCTGACAATGTTAATGATGTATAGTTCTGCTAGGTATTCCGCCGTCCTTGTTGATTTCGTGGGGATAAAGTGAGCTACCTTAGTCAGATGGTCCACAACCACCCATATTGAGTCATGTCTTTTCGGAGTCCTTGGGAGTTTAGTGATGAAATCACATGTGACACACTCCCATTTCCAAGTAGGTATCTCAAAAGATTGTAATAATCAATTAGAGACAATTAGCACGTCTGACACTTAGAGACAAAATGCACGTCTGACACTTAGAGACTTAGGGCTTTGATCAATTAGCACGTCTGACACTTAGAGACAAAATGCACTACATCCCTCTTCATTCCAATCCACCAGTAGGTTCGCTATAGGTCCTGGTACATTTTTGTAACACCAGGGTGTATTGAGAACCTTGAAGGATGAGCTCTTCAAGGATATCCCACCTTAGGGCATCATCATTGGGTACCCACAACCTTCCTCTAAATCTGATTACACTGTTAGAATCTGCCACAATGTTGGGAATTTTTTCCAATATTTCATTCAGCTCCTCATCTTCCATTTGTACTAGCTTAACTCGGTCCACCAATTTATTAGAGATAACCAGGTTTTCCTGTAGTCCTATCAATTGTTCTACCGAGTTAATAGCTACCACTTCAGCTGACATAGCCCAAAATCTTGCTAGCTGTTGACCCGTGTCCACCTTGCCCTTCCAACTCAATGCGTCGGCTGCCACGTTCGCTTTTCCCGGATGGTATAAGATTTGTCATGGTCCTTCAAGTATTCTATCCACTGCCTTTGTCAAAGATTAAGGTCATTTTGTGTGAAGATATACTTCAAACTCTGGTGGTCAGTATACACTTCGAATTGGGCTCCATACAAGTAGTGTCTCCAAATCTTTAGTGTAAAAACCACTCCTACCAATTCCAAGTCATGGGTTGCATAATTTTTCTCGTGAATCTTCAATTGGCGAGAGGCGTAAGCCACTACCTTACCATCTTACATAAGGACACATCCTAACCCAACTAGAGATGCATCACTGATGACCACGAATCCTTCATTGCCATTTGGCACAGTCAGGACTGGTGCAGTAGTTAGACTATTCTTCAAAGATTGGAAACTCTCCTCACACTTGCTACTCCATTTGAACTTGACTCCCTTATGTGTAAGCTTAGTCATTGGTGATGCCACCAAGGAAAAATCTTTAATAAATCTCTGATAGTAACCTCCTAGCCCAAGGAAACTTCGGATATCGGTGACTGACTTGGGTTGTGACCAATCAGTGACTGCTTTCACTTTTGATGGATCCACTGTGACTCCCGCCTTTGAGACAATATGTCCAAGTAAATTTACCTCCTTCATCCAGAAGTCGCACTTTAATAATTTGACGAACAAATTATTCTCCCTCAAAACTTGAAGTGCAATGGACAAGTGTTTCACATGGTCTTCCTCATTATTTGAATAGACCAAAATGTGATCCACAAACACGATAATAACTTATCCAAGTATTCGTGGAACACCGTGTTCATAAGTGACATAAAGGCCACTGGCGTATTTGTCAGACCACGAGGCAAAACCAGAAACTCATAGTGTCCATATCGAGTTTGGAAAGCCATTTTTTGTATGTCAGATTCCTTCACCCGCAACTGATGATATCTAGACCGTAAGTCTATTTTTGAGAATACTCCGGTTGTTTTCAGCAGATCAAATAAATCATCAATCCTCGGTAAGGGGTACCGATTCTTAACTGTCACTTGATTGAGCTAGCGATAATCTATGCACAATTGAAGTGAGCCATCCTTCTTCTTTACAAAAAGAACATGGGCTCCCTAGGGTGAAGTACTTGGTCGGATGAAACTTGCCCGTAACAACTCTTCCAGTTGACTTTTTAACTCCTTGAGCTCCGCTGGAGCCATGCGGTATGGTGCTTTAGAGATTGGTGACACTCTAGGTGCTAAGTCAATGACAAATTCCACCGCCCGCTTAGGAGGTAACCCTGGAAGATCACTTAGAAATACATCCAAAAATTCTGCTACTACTAGAATCATGGACAACTCTTTGGGTTTGGACTCAGACTCCCTTACTGAATCATCCCTCTGGACTAGAGTAGCAAAGTCTAGTGCTTTCTTCTGGACCACAGACTCAGGAAAGTACTGTCCATTGAAAGCTATCACAAACTCCGCCTCAGAAATGGACGAAATCTCCCGTTGATGGAACGTAGTCTTCTCCATGGACTTCCACCAATATGATGCTTCCTCCTGAAGCATGCATGTTTCCAACCTTACTTGATGGCGATGAGGCACAGAGAGAGCTCAAAATGCTTTCTTAGTAATATCAATCCAGCTCTTCGCCTTCATTGGGTCAATCCCTCCAATGAGTACTTCAGCTTTGTTCTTCTAGAACTTCTCTACAGTGTAACGATCACTGTCATCCACAAATGGCAGTACCATTTGTCACACTACCAGTGGCACTAGGTTTGGAAGTTCCCCTCGCTCGCCCAGGTCAGCTACCCTTTCCCGCTCTTGGACGCTCCCCAGATCCCCATTTGGGACGTTACTAGGACCTGTAGCAGAATTTGGAGCTCCATTCCCTACTACCAATCCCGGTAACCACTGCACCATGTTCTGAACCACAGAACTTGTATTTTCTGAAGCCTATGTTAGTCTTTATTTGATCGTTAGAATCTGGCCCAACACACTCTCCATGTTTGAGTTTGACAGTGCAGTTTGGCTCGACTTCCTACGAGTGCCTGCCATCTGAAAATTTATTCTGTTATGGTTCCTTAAAAAGATAAATGTTTTTTTTCATCATTATTATTATTTTTAAGCATTGCCACTCACATGCACTGCTAAAGTGGGGCACACTTTCCCATGACATTGTTATCCATACCGCACAGGCGTCCGATAGCACCATACTACACAGATAACACCGCTGATTGTAAAGGTGTCCCATATACGCTCATTGGTTTAGGTGTCACGTGCACTTAGCAGGACACATAAGCGGCACACCGTCCCATACCAGCGTTATGCTTAAAAATTATTTCTTTCAGTGATTACCTAGCTTTGTTAGTGAGTTCCCTAATTCACTAATGACATACCACATTGGAGAAAGATTAGTATTGGACTCTTCAACAAGGTACTTGAGTCATATGATGTGAGGTTTTTGGGAAACCATGATACCACCTGTAATGATCTGCCATTTTTCAATTATTTCGTGTGGGCCTAGATGGCTAGGTATTACTTAAATAAACAACTAAGTTGCTGAATTGTAACAATTAAACAACAATGCATAAAAATTGGTTCCCACAGTCTTAGACCGTTTCCCAGTGCCACACATATTTCTCAATAAAAATTAAAAGGGAGTCCCAATATTTATCTTGTTCCATGCTTTGGTTGTCATTTGCTTCTCCCACCTAATTTCGTATCTGCACACGTGCGGAGGCAATTACGCATTAGTGATTACAACACTAAGTAGTATAATAGACAAAACAAGTCAAGTACATTCAACTAGTTCCCTATGTTCATTTTAATATGCGGTGGAGCGATACCGCTATAACCAAAACAATGCGAAGGAGGTATCCGCAGTGATTCGCACACCCCGACCGTAGCCTTTTTTGTGGGGAGGCTACCACTACCATCTCCAGTGCCAGTGCCTCGTACACCTCGGCTGTAGCCTTTTTGTGGGGAGGCTATCACTACACTCAAGTGATTGCTACACCCCTTTTATAGGGAAGCTCTCACTACCAACTCTAGTGCTAGTGACTCGCACATCCTGACCGTAGCCTTTTTATGGGGAGGCTATCACTGCACTTAGGTGATTGCTATGCCCCATTTATGGGGAAGCTCTCACTACCAATTCTAGTGTCAGTGCCTCGCACACCCCAACTGTAGCCTTTTATAGGGAGGCTATCACTGCACTCCAATGCGATGGAGGAAATGCAATGCCTTGCTCACCCCGGCCGTAGTCTTTTTATGGTGCGGTTATCACTACTCCAAAACAATTCGATTCAATACCCAATTTACATACAGAATACGGCCCCGTGTCGGACTGAGTCAATTTTTTAACCCCAGTTGCACTCGGTGCATGATGGTTAAATCTGGGCTTAGGCCGACCTAGGCTACCAACAAGGAAAATATGACGTTCTACATATTATACGTACCTAACTTATGATTTCATCCGACTGTGATCCGCTAACCCTAATCTAAGTGAAGAATAAAATTATATGTCGTATTAAATATTTTATCTTCCATAATTATATTGAGATAATTGATTCTTCATGTGGCATACTCCTTTAAGTCATTCTTCAAATTTTAAGTTTTTTATCTAAATCATAATTCTCTTTTGACAATTAATAAAATAATTATTAATTTATAACAAAGAATTTAATTACTATTTTTGGTATATTCTTTAACTAATTTGTATTATCCTTATTTAAGGATATTCTTAATACCATTATTTTAATTTATTTAATTTAATAAAGGTTCAATTTTTATATGATTATAATTCATTAACCCCTCGATTTAATTTAACCACTTGTAACAAGCCGATTAACTATTGACCGTATATCACGACCGTATTTTATTATTTATGGTAACTTCTATATATTAAGTTATTAATTTAGCCACTTAACTCATAACCCATTAGAATAATTATTTTATGGAATTATCACTAGTTAATATTATTTTAACTCGAACCGTGTCGAGTCAACCAATATTTACGAAACTACCATCTTCTTATTCCCCAACTCTTTCCAAAACATGGCTGTAATCACGTGTTTTCCGACCCACTGTTCGTCAATGTCAAGTCACTTCCTGCCAAGCCACCATCATCAATGAACTCACCTCCACACCAACTTTGATCCTGACTAGGACTTTTGGTCGTTGCCTCTCGGTTATGCCCAAAATCGTCGCCCAAAGTCATCATTTCCTTCACGGTCGTCAACTGCACTTCGTTCGCCTCCGGCCGACGTCAATCATCATCGACCGTAGTCGACCGCCACCGACCAGCTCCACCATGCCATTATTGTTCCTCCCCGTCCACCTTCCGGCCACGGCGACGCCGGAATTGCTCGATCACAACAATTTCGGCAATTTCGCTACCCGTGCTTGCCTCTCCGATTCCGCCACCATCGAGCGTCACCGATCCAATCAGATGTTCGATTAGGTACCCTCAACCCTCCAGAGCTCCTTCCCAACCGGATTGAACTCAGAGTGCTGCCTACACCGGCCGGATTTCTTCCTACGGTCGCCCACCTTGATCAAACTCCGATAGTTCATTATGGACAACTTCAAGTTTTATTTCTTGTTTACTACTTTTCTTTTTTTTGTTGATTAGAGATTTTAGTTCCATGATTAACAAACTTATTATCACTTATTAATATGCATGCATACAAATTATTAAGAAGAAGAAGAAGAAAGGAAAAATACCTAAGCAAGTAGGAAGACGACGCTAATCCGAAGGAAGAATTGAGGGTGATGCCCCCCCCCCCCCTTTTACCTCCTTTTTATAATGAAATAAAATACGGCTAGGGTACGTGGAAGCACCCCTTCACCGTAATTCCTTTAACTTGGTAATTGAGTAGCTAAATACGTTTCACTTTGCTGGTTTAAACGGTTAATTGAAATTGTTTACTTAACTGGTTAAACGTGTCAATCATACTTTACCAGCTAACGACAATTATTTTAAATGAAAAAAATTATATTTCCCCATGTTCAATCCCACCGTGTCGAATGTTATTAATATTATTATTATTATTTTCCGGGTCTTTACATTAGTAGTGTAAAGATCTTACCCTTAACTACGAATGACATTTACAATGCAGCAAATTCCAAAGTTTGCAACCAATAAATTACCAAAATAACATCAACGTTATTCATCTCCATTAAGTAGAAATCTTCACTTAACTCATAATCCTTGAGTTACAGGTATAATGCAAGGCATATACCTGCACATTCCATAAATTCTTCCTTGGCCACCATTAGTTATATATATTTTTTGTTGGATAGGTAAGGTGACCCTTTCTAGCCAAATTGACAATTAAAAAGTTATGCAAACTCCAAGAATCTAGTAGCACTACCACTAATTTTTTTGAATCTTGCCTTATAACCTCATTGTGGTAGAAATAGTAGACCTTAATATGACATGACAGGAAATTTCTAGTGCATGAGAATCTGTCTCCACTACTTCAATCATATGTTCACTCATATCTGCTTCTAGTGTGTCCTCTCTCCTTAGCAATTCAATCCGGAACAATTTCTTGCAATGATGACATGCAGTGTATTTCTCATCACAATGATAACACAACGATTTATATTTTCTTTCTTGCAATTGGAACTCTCGACTTGTGTGGGAGAGGGTTCTATTCTCTTATCAAACACCTGATCCATATGCACAACTTTATATTGCTGTTGGGTAACATGAGAAGTGGGATAGACTAATTTGCTCTCTGCCTCTATGAACGAGCGTATCTTGACTTCATTGGACGAAGAATTAGCTTGCAGGTCAAACCAAAAGAATGTTGTATTGAGTTATTTTAGTGGTTTATAGATATGACTTGCCTATTTATAGTTGCAACACGTAACCAAGAGAACAACATACTAACTTAATATAAATGACTAAGAGAACGACTTACTGACTCAATATAAATGACTCAAAACAACTCAATAAAAACTCATTGACTTAACATAAAAATATCACTCTTCATTCATAACAGTTTCATAATAAAAATATCATATGCTAGATAAGTCAATGGCAAGAGGATGAAGATAAACATACTTACTCCTTTACATCTTCAACATATCGCCCCACTATTGAGGTGGCTTAGAACTAAATTGCCACAAATTCCATAAATATATTGTGTTACACCATACCCACATACATTGCACTACTTTTGGGGGTAAAAAAATACTAGTGCAAATCATGCAATCTGTATCACTCACTCGTTCATAAAAATCATAAAATTCATGTAATTATATAATAGACTTATGTGGAGACTTATATTATAAACTTTATAGATCTCAACTTAAAAAATCATTACGAGATCTCATCATTAAAGTTTTATTAAACTATGAAAAAACTTTGCTAAATAGCCCAGCATCAGAGGGATCCTAGGAAATGTCGTCAATGTTGTCCTATCATCTAACACTTGGTTAAATGCTCCCTTGGAGAGTCAAGAAAAAGATGAAGTGGAGGAGTCCTGCGGACTTGAATGAATTGAGTTCCTCATCCTAGCTCGGCAAGATTACTTTGTGTATCCTAACAAGTGAAACGGAAACCTGAATCACTCGCCAACCAAGATGTTATGCAAAATGAGGCAAAGATTTTATATATGCACAACACATACATTGACTTAATTAAGTTGATTTTCTTACTTAATTACTTGCTAAACCTGATTAGGAAACCTTCATTAAAATTTAGGGCTGCAGATATACTTAATGGAAAGATCTAATACATAAGGTTTTACATCGGGCTTAATCAAACGATTTAAACAAGGCCCACTAAGGTAAGGCTTAGGTGCTGGGAACAGTATTCCTAGGCCGCGCACCAATTTTCCTAAGACTCGTTCTTCGACATAGAGACTTCAAATGGACTTGGGAAAAAGGATAGTGTTAGGCAAAACCTTGGACTTAAATCCAAAATCTCAAGTCAAAAATCAATGAATTTAGGCCATAATGGACTTAGAAATATTTATGTCCAATATTTATATTTTCTCAATGTTGTATGTTATTAGTGAATGAGTGGACTCGCTAACAAACCTAAGTGATAATCGAAAGAAAGATTTTAAGCATACCACTGGTATGGGACGGTGTGCCACTTATGTGTCATGCTAGGTGCACGGGTCCCCTAAACTAGTGAGCGTATATGGGATGCCTTTACAATCAGCGGTGTTATCTATGTAGTATGGGTGGTATGGGATGCCTGTACGATATGGATAACAGTGTCATGGAACAGTGTGCCCCACTTTATATATGCATGTGAGTGGTAATGCTTAAAATAATAATAATAATAATAATAATAATAATAATAATACTAATTAATAATAACGAGAAAAATTTTCGACGTTTCAAATGGCAATCACTCGTAGACAATCAAGCCGATCTGCGCAGTCTGACATGAACATAGAAAATGTGTTGGCCCAGATCTTGACGGCCATATAGGGACTAGTGCAGGCTTCAGAAAATGGTTTGGAGGTTACCAGGAGTGGTAGCAGGGAATGGAGCCTTAATCTCGGCAGCGAGTCCTAGTAACATCGTAGATGGTGATCACGGAAGTGCCCAAGGGTGGGCAGGGTGGGCAGGGTTAGCTGACCCGGGCAAGCGAGTGGAGCATCCGAACCTAGTGCCACCGGTAGTCTGACAATTGGTGCTGCCAGCTGTGGATGATAGTGATTGTTATACTGTGGAAAAGTTCTAAAAGAATGGGGCTGAGGTATTCATTGGAGGGATTGATCCAATGAAGGCGGAGAGCTGGATAGACATTACTGAAAAAGCATTTAGAGCTATATGTGCCCCACCGCCATCAATTGAGGTTGGCAACATGCATGCTTCAGGAGGAATCATCTTATTGGTGGAAATCCACGGAAAAGACCACCTTTTATTACTGTGAGATCACATCCATCTCATGGGCAGAATTTGTAACAGCCTTCAATGGACAATACTTTCTAGAGTCTGTTGTCCAAAAGATAGCACTGGAATTTGCCACTCTGGCTCAGAGGTAAGATTCAGTATGGGAATATGCCAAGAGTTTCTTACAGTTGGAACGTTTCACACCTGGGATTCTGGCAACTGACAAGGATATAGCGGACAAATTCTTCTGTGGTTGAAGCCAGAATTGAGGAGTAGGGTTGCTACAGCACCAAAAGGCACTCTTACCGAAGTGATCGAGGCAGCCACTACTCATGAGTTGGTGTACGAGCATGACCATGTACAGAAACAGGGGAAGGCTACTATGCAACATAAGAATGCCAACCAGGGTAGTAGCCAAAACCAGTCCGCAGGACACCAACACCAGAACTAAAAAGGAATGTTGAGGGGATCCTCAAAAAGGAAGTTTGAGGAGATTCCGTATCGACTATGTAAAAATTGCAAAAAAATGCATTCAAGGCCATGCAACGAGCCTCGTTGGTCCTACAACTGCGGAAGGATGGGACACATGCAAAAGGAGTGTCATCAGCCTTTGAGGCAACAACGGGAGCATCCTGAGAAAGAAGAGGCATCAGCTCCTATTCTCTATATGGAACATGCAAAACCGGTGGTAGCAGAGCTTCTGGACATATTCCCAGAAGAACTTCCAGGGTTAAGTCCTAAGCGGGCAGTGGAGTTTGTCATTGACCTAGCACCGGGAGTAACACCAATCTCTAAAGCACCATACCGCATGGCTCTAGCAGAACTCAGAGAGTTAAAGAGTCAACTAGAAGAGTTGTTGCAGGCAGGTATCATCCGGCCAAGTACTTCACCTTGGGGAGCCCCTGTTCTTTTTGTAAAGAAGAAGGATGGTTCACTTTGACTGTGTATTGACTATCTCCTGCACAATCTAGTAACAGTCAAGAATCGGTACCCCTTACCAAGGATTGATGACTTATTTGATTAGCTGAAAATAGCCAAAGTATTTTCTAAAATAGACTTACATCCTGCATATCACCAACTGTGGGTAAAGGAATTAGATATACAGAAAACAGCTTTCCCAACTCGGTATGGGCCTTATGAGTTCCTGGTTATGCCTTTCGGGTTAACAAATGCACCAACAGCCTTTATATCACTTATGAACATGGTATTCCACGCATACTTAGACAAATTTATTATCATGTTTGTGGATGATATTTTGGTCTATTCAAATAATGAGGACCATGTGAAACACCTATCCATTTCTCTTCAAGTCCTAAAGAATCAACTGTTTGCCAAATTATCAAAGTGTGACTTCTAGCTAAAGGAGGTGAATTTCCTCGGTCATGTTATCTCAAAGGCAGGAGTTGCAGTAGATCCCTCAAAAGTGAAAGCAGTGACTAACTGGCCACAACCCAAGTCAGTCACTGATATCCAAAGTTTTCTTGGGCTAGCAGGATACTATAAAAAATTCATTAAAGACTTTTCCTTTGTGGCATCACCAATGACTAAGCTCACACGCAAGGGAGTCAAGTTCGAATGGAGTAGGAAGTGTGAGGAGTATGGAGCCTAGTTTGAAGTGTTCACTGAACACAAGAGTTTGAAGTACATGTTCACACAAAATGACCTTAATCTTCGATAGAGGCGGTGGATAGAATATTTGAAGGACTATGACTTTCAAATTTTATACCATCCGGGGAAAGCGAACGTTGTAGCCGACGCTTTGAATCGGAAGGGCAAGGTGGACAAGGGTCAACAACTAGCTAGATTGTGGGCTATGTCAGCTGAAGTAGTGGCTATTAACCTGGTGGAACAACTAACAGGATTACTGGCAAACCTCGTTATTTCCAATGAATTAGTCGACTGAGTTAAGCTAGCACAAATGAAAGGTGAGGAGCTAAATGAGAAGTTGGACAAAAGTCCCGACATGGTAGCATATTCCAACAGTGTAATCAGATTTTAAGGGAGGTTGTCTGTACCCAACGATGATGCTCTGAGGTAAAATATCCTGTAAGAGGCTCATCGCTGAAAGTTCTCAATACACCCTAGTGTTACAAAAATGTACGAGGACTTAAAGTGATCCTACTGGTCGATTGGGATGAAGAGAGATATGGTGGATTTTGTTTCTTAGTCTTAGACGTGCCAACTGGTCGAAGCCCAATATCAACTACCTGGTGGATTATTACAATCTTTAGAGATACCTACCTGGAAATGGGAGTGTGTCACTTGTGATTTTATTGCTAAGCTCCCAAGGACTCTTAAAAGGCATGACTCGATATGGTTGGTTGTAGACCGTTTGACTAAGGTAGATCATTCCATCCCCACAAAATTAACATGGAAAGCGGAATACCTAGTAGAATTGTATGTCAATAACATTGTCAAGATGCATGGGATTCCAAAGGAGATAGTCTCTAACAGAGATCCCCTATTCACCTCACATTTCTGCGAAGCTTTCCAAAAAGCTATGGGTCCCAAATCAAGCTAAGTACAACATATCATCCCCAAACTGATGGTCAGAGTGAGAAGACCATTCAAACTTTGGAGGATTTGTTAAGAGCTTGCATCCTTGACTGGGGAGGAGATTGGGAGAAACACTTAGCCTTGGCTGAATTCACCTATAATAAATCTTATCAAGCCAGTATAGGAATAGCACCGTTTGAAGCCTTATATGGCAGCCCATGTAGATCTCCATCATGCTGGTTGGATTCTACCGAAGTGGTTATAGTCGGGCCAGAGATGGGGAGAGAAGCAGCTAAAAAAGTGCAACTTATTTAGCAAAGGCTTAAGGCAGCTCAGGATTGACAGAAAAGTTACGCTGATACTCGAAGGTGGGACCTAGAGTTCCAAGTTGGGGACTTTGTCTACATAAAGACATCACCAATGAAGGGATTGATCAGATTTAGAACATAAGGGAAGTTGAAGCCAAGATTCATAGGACCATTTACAATTCTGGATCGTGTCGGAAATTGTGCACATAGATTAGCATTACCACCAACCCTCGATGGTGTACACAATATTTTTCATGTGTTAATGCTAAAGAAATATGTATGAGATGATGATCATATGATCACAAATTTTGCAGGCTTAGAGCTGCAATCAGATTTAACCTATGAGGAAAAGCCGATTCACATCTTGGCAAGAGAAACTGAGACACTCCGGAACGAGGAGATTCCTTTGGTAAATGTATTGTGAAGAAATCAGGGATTAGAAGAAGCTACATGGGAGACTGAACAAGAGGTGGCCAAAAATACCCTTGCCTCTTTGTAGCATAAAAATTCTTGTAATTGTAGTAACATGAACTGATCCTAAAGATGTACTTAATAATGATTGTCCTGTTAATGCTATGATATTTTGGGGATGAAATATTTCTAAGTTGGGGAGATTGTAAAGACCTGGAAAAAAAAGGAAAATAATAATAATAATATAATAATAAAAATTCGACGCGATAGGATCGAACGTTGGAAAATTAATATTTCCTTTTAAATTATTTACCGGCCACCCAGTTAATTATTAATTACCCGGTCAAGTGTAAGGTATTATTTAACTGGTTAAGTATCATTTAACCCATTAAGTGAACCATATTATTTACCCATTTAACCGGTTAAGTGAATCATTCCATTTAACCATTTAAACCAGATAAGTAAACCGTATCAATTACCCGTTTACCCGGCTAAGGGAAACATGGGCGAAGTATGTTTTCACATACCCTAGCCATTATTTAATTATTAAAAGAGAAGGGGGGGGTGTTATTTACATTATTTCCTTTGGACAAACGCCGGCTTCCTCCTTGGTCGGGTATTTTTCCTTTCTTCTTCTTCTTCCTAATTTGCATGCATGAATATTTATTATTTCTAATAAGCTTGTTAATCATAGAACTAAAATCTCTAATCAACAAAAAAAGAAAAGAAGTACACTCGAAATAAAACTAGAAGCCATCCATGATGAACAGCTCGAGTTTGGGCAAGGTGGGCGACCGTAGGCAAGGAAAGTCAAGGCAGCCCTCACACCCCCGACGGCCTCCGGGCTGCTGGGTTGAAGGGACAGCGTCGCCGTTCCCCTGGGTTCCGGTGGGTGGTGGAATTGCAGCTGTTATTGGGCGGAGTTACAAGGGTGGCGGAAATAAAGGACATGATAGTGGGTGAGGAAATCCGGCTGGGGTTGCAATCTGGTCGGGAAAGGTCTCTGAAGGGTTGAAGGTGCCAAGACGACCATCCAATTGCGGCGGCAAAGTGCGCCGACGGTAGAATCCGCCACGCCATCGTGTCGCCAGGGACGACGGAAATTACTGAAATCGGGGCGATCTGTTGTCGCCGCGGCCGGAAGGCGGCTGGAGGTGGTCGGGTAGGAACTGTGACGACATGGTGGGGCTGGTCGGCATCGGTCGACGACGATTGACGGCGTTGAAGGCGAATGGAGCTTAGTCAATGAGCATGAACGGAATGATGACTTCGGGCTAGGATTGTGGGCAAAACCTGATAGTAGCGGCCAAAGGTCCTAGTCGGGGTCGGAGTTGGTATAGAAGTGAGTGGACTGATAGGGGTGGCTTGGCCGGCGGCGGCTTGCCATCGATGAATAGTCCGTCGAAAAACATCCCAATCACAACTCTGTTTTGGAGAATTGAATGGAAAAAAAAGATGGCAGTTTTGTAAATATAACTTAACTCGACACGGTTCAATTTAAAAAATAATATTAACTCGTAATAAATCTTTAAAAACAATTAATCTAATGAGGAACAAGCTAAGTAGCTAAAATAATAAGTTAATAAATTATTACACGAAATTAACATAATTAATAAAATTACGATGATGATAAACTGTCAAAAATTAATCGGCTTATTACAAGCGATTAAATTAAATCGGATGGTTATAAATGATTAATAAAATAATGTTCTCACCTTTACTGTATTAAATTAATATTTCTAAATTAAAACAATTATTTTAATGACAATTAGTAAGGTACAAAAATTGGTTACTAAAATATAACCGTGTAAAAAGCAGGAAATAGCATAATTAAATAAGGAAGGGTTGAACTATATTGAATTAAATAAATTAAAAATAATTATATTAGTGAGGATTTTAATTGGGATAGTTAATTTAAAATGTAAAGTACTTAAATAATTATATCACATGAATAATTAATTATATTACAAGAATTTTTGAAAATTAAATGATGTTTAACATGACACATTTGATATTGTCAAAAATTGATAGTTATATTAGTCAAGTAGTTGCATGCGTTTTCTAAATTAATAAAATTATACTCATGTATAATTTTATGTCCCCGTTCATATTAGGATTGTTGATCGCAACTGCGGGATTTCGTTTAAGCTACCCGGTCTGTATAATTATTTGAAATGTTGTATTTTCCTTTATGGACAGCCTAGTCGGCCTGAACCCAGATTCGACCACCATGCACCGAGTGCAACCGGGGTTAAGGAATTGACTGAGACCGACAAGGGCTGCGCCCTCCATAAGTTCATAATGGACATGACAGCCCATAAGCTTGGAATGGTCATGTCAGAATGGACCTGAGAGGCTATAACTTCATAATGGACATGTTAGAATGGACCTGACAGCCCATAAGCTCTGAATGGTAATGTCAGAATGGACCTGACAGGCCATTTCTTATAATGGACATGTTAGAATTGACCTGATAGCCTTAAATCTCAAAATGACCTAAGAGATAATGAAATGGGTTTTTATTGACTTGTTTTATTTAATTATACGGCTTAGTGTTTTGATCACTAACCCGGAATTGCCTCTGTAGGTTAGCATCTGGAACTAAAGACTAATAGACGACTAGGTAGTTCTTCTACCAACTCAGGTGGCGAATGGATAATAAGTGGACTTCCTTTTTAATCTCTTGTGTTATAAATGTGGCTATGGGAAATGGTCCAAGACTATGGGACCATTATTTTAATGAGTTACACTTATTTGCTTTAATAGAATTTATGTAGCATTTAAGTAGCACCAGGTCCGGTTAGGGCGGGTCTATTAGTTTTATTTTTGAGTAATACCTGGCTAGCTAGTCCCACAATATTGTGTAAAATGGCAGGTCATTACATGGGCAGAATTTGTAGTACCTTTCAATGGCAATATTTACAGAGTCTGTTGTCTAGAAGAAATCACTGAAATTCACCACCCTGGCTCAGAGTGAGGATTCGGTCCGTGAATAGTCCAAGAAATTATTGCAGTTGGAGCATTTTGCACCTAGGATTCTGCCAACTAATAAGGCTAGAGAGGATAAATTCTTCTGAGGGTTGAAGCTAGAATTGAGGAAAAGAGTTGCTACTGCGCCAAGGGGCACTATAACCGAGGTGATCGATGCAACCACTACTCATGAGTTGGTGTTCAAGTATGACCGTGCATAGAAGCAGGGGAAGGCAACTACGCAAGACAAAAATGCCAACCATGTTAGTAGGTAAAACAGATCAGCAGGACACCAACAACAGAACTACCAAAGGAACATAGATGGGAACCTCAAAAGGCAGTTTGAGGAGATTCTGTATAGACGAAGTAAAAATTGCAACAAGATGCATTTAAGGCAATGCACAGAGTCTCGTTGGTGCTACAACTGCGGAAGGATGGGACACATACAAAAGGAGTGTCATCAGCCACCGAAGCAACAACATGAGCAGCCTGAGAAAGGAAACGCAGCAGCTCCTATTCGCTTCCCGCCAACTGCACAACCGGCGGACAAGGGGAAAGCAAAGCTTTATGCGGTCGAAACCGAGGACGCTAAGGAGGATGACCACATGGTTCAAGGCAAAATTCTGATTCAAGGAGTTATTGTGGATGTTTTATTTGACTCAGGGTGTACACATTTATTCCTTTCATCCCGATTAGTTAAGAGTTTAGGACTCCAAACATCTCTATTATCCAAGATTTATCGAGTCACTACTGTAACAGAAGACAGTGAGGTCACAATGTTAGGAATGACTAACCTATCCTTAGATATACAATGGAAACCCTATGTGTGGAATTTTATCACGTATGGGGTAAAAAGGTTTGATGTACTGTTGAGGATGGACTGGTTTTCCGTACGTCAGGCTTTTCTTGACTGTAATTGGAAGAGAGTGGTGACAAAATTGTGTAATTGTGAGATGGGGGTCATTTTCTAAGGGCCAATGCTTGATCCATCTCCTTGTATCATGTCAAGCAGTGAGGCAACCGAGTTGTTTGGTGAGGGTTGTGAAGCCTTTTTGGCTAACTTAGTGGAGTGTGAGCCCGCACGCAAAGAATTATCCATGATTCTTGTGGTAGACGAGCTTCCCGATGTATTCCCAGATGAACTTCGAGGGTTACCTCCTAAGCAGGTAGTTGAGTTCGCCATTGACCTAGCACTGGGAGTAATACCAATTTTTAAAGCATCATACCGCATGGCTCCAGCAGATTTCAAAGAGTTAAGGGTCAACTAGGAGAGTTGTTGGAGGCAGGTTTCATCTGGCCAAGTACTTCACCCTGGGGAGCTCCTGTTCTTTTCGTAAAGAAGAAGGATGGCTCACTTCAACTGTGTATTGACTATCGCCAGCTCAATCAAGTGACAATCAAGAATCGGTACCCCTTACTGAGGATTGATGACTTATTCGATCAGCTAAAAATAGCCAGAGTATTTTCTAAAATAGACTTGCGGTCCAGATATCACCAACTGTGAATAAAGGAATCAAATATACAAAAAACGGCTCTCCGAACTTGGTATAGACATTGTGAGTTTCTGGTTATGCCTTTTGGTCTAACAAATACACCAACGGCCTTTATGTCACTTATGAACACAATATTCTATGCATACTTGGAAAAGTTTATTATTGTGTTTGTGAATGACATTTTGGTCTATTCAGATAATGAGGATGACCATGTGAAACACCTGTCTATCACTCTTGAAGGCCTGAGGGAGAATCAACTATTCGCCAAACTCTCAAAGTGTGGCTTCTATCTGAAGGAGGTGAACTTCCTTGCTCATATTATCTCAAAAGCCGGAGTTGCAGTGGATCCATCGAAAGTAAAAGCGGTCATTGATAGGATGCAACCAAAGCCAGTCACTGATACCTGATGTTTTCTTGGGTTAATAGGCCTATAGGATATTCATTTAAGACTTTTCTTTGGTGGCATCGCTAATGACCAAGCTCACAAGGAAGGGAGTCAAGTTTGAATGGAGTAGCAAGTGTGAGGAGAGTTTCCAATCTTTGAAGAAGAGTCTAACTACTGCACCAGTCTTGACCTTGCCAAATGGCAACAAAGGTGTAACACCCCAATTTTGTTTCACTTAAGAACCAGATCAAAAATGTTACGATCGAGTCGAGGCATGTTTTATATTATTAGTCAGTGAGACTCGATCCATAAAATAGATCGAAATAACCCTCTTGGTGTCATGAGTGTAAAACTTGTGATTCGAGTCACAGTTTTTATAGTCGTTAGCCGATCGGTTTAGCCGTCGGTTCGAGTTGAGCATA
>JAVDBV010000979.1:0-10496 GCA_032619315.1 Piper longum
GGTCGGTCTGAAGTTGGCCCGAATTGGTGTCATCTGGAACTTCACCAACACATGTTACCTCCGTATGTGGTAAGGGGGAGATGATTCGGGTGTTGTGATGTGTGAAGGGGAGAATTGTTGGATTAATCTCACATCCCATTTGGAGGCAACCGGTGACTTGTATATAGGCTAATGGGAAAGCCTTAATTTTTAAGCTAGCTTTTGGATTAAGAGAGGTCCACAAACCTGTTGCAAGTCACTTTTGGGGCCCGAAGGGCCCAACAGAGCTTTGTTCTCCACCACAATCGATGAAAACATCAAGTATGGGAAGGAGGGAGATTTGGAGGTGGAGATCATGAGAGCGGCAAGAGCTGCCAATGCTCATGGGTTCATAAGCCGAATGCCCGAAGGCTACCGCACCCGAGAGAGGAGCTCAGCTCTCTGGCGAGCAAAAGCAGAGAGTGATCATTGCCAGAGATCTATTGAAAACCCCTGCAATCCTTCTCCTTGATGAGGCAACAAGTGCATTGTACACTGCCTCTGAGAAGGTGGTTCATGAAGCTCTCGATGCTCTAATGGAAGGCTGGACTGGACTACCCTGGTTGTCGTCCATCGGTTGTCGACGATCCGGGACGTGGATGAGATTGTGGTGTTGCAGAGAGGGAAGGTTGTGGAGAGTGGAACTCACAGTGAGCTCATCAATGGTGTTGATAGTGTTTATGGTCAGTTGGTTAGTTTGCAACAGAAAAAACAGTCATAGATTTGAAGCAAAATTCTTAAATTTTCCAAAATATTCATTGTCCTATAACACCATAAAATAAGTAGTATAGAGATGTGATTGCTAGTAGAGGATAAAAATTAGGAATGTCTTAATGTAATAAGTGATACAATTAATTATTTTCAAACAATTTTCTGCACTTGCGATCTCAGGTTATGAAGCAGAACAAAAAAATGTCTGTTGTCCATAACTATAAGTAACGTAAGTTTCATTTTTTGTTCTCTTGGTTTTCTTTTATAACACGCCAATTTGGAGAGTAATATTATGCTCACCACTTTATGAGTTGAGATTGCTAATAGCCCAGTATCATCCATATCATCTAGCTCTGCTACCCAGTACTCAAAATTCTGACATGGATTGAACTTGTTGTATGCATGCCAAGCCAGACTAGAAGTAGAAGCAGAGAAGACACAGATATGTCTGCAAACAGGAAAGACACTCTAAAATCAGATCTGTGTAATTGGATTAAAGAAACCAAAATACCGGTCAACCGACAAAACCGAAAGAAGTGTTGTCATTCCCTCGTTTACAACTGCAAAAACTGGCGTTCCCTCCACAAAAATAGGAAGCTGGTCATGCTACGTACTAGCAACAAGAACCATGCACAATATTAGCAAATGCCACCCCTACGTAACCAACCAAAAATCTGCTCGCCACCCATGCCAATCAAAGTTCCATCTCCCCTTTCGGCCCTCCCCTCCACCCCACTCCCCCATCTCTCCCCAATTTCTCGACCACTCCCTCTTATGTGGAGCCTCTTGACTTTGCTCACTTGATCTGTTATAGTACCCGCCCTTTTGCCTGCGTCCAATTTGCACCACCATTACTGGATCCCCTGCTTTCCTCCTCTCCTTCCTTGCGTGCATGCATGCAATAACACTTGGTTACACAAGGAGGAGATCAATATCAACGTCTTTATTTTTTTGGAGGTTGTGGTGCCGATTAGTCATGCAGCAATGGAGATTTGATGATGTGGGTCTCCTGCTCAAGCTCTTGTGCGTAGCATTGTTGGCCGGCGAGACCGTCGGCCACGGCAACAAGACAAAAGGGGTCACCTATGATGGGAGGTCACTCATCATCAATGGGAGGAGGGAGCTTGTCTTCTCTGGTTCTATTCATTATCCTCGTAGCCCCCCAGAAGTAATTCATCATAAATTGGTCTTGATTTGTTCGTGACGGATCGTAATCTCTCTGTTGTTTTTTTACGATTCTGATTGGGAAATTTGATGGGATGATGATCAGATGTGGCCGGATATAATCCAGAAGGCCAAGCACGGTGGGATCAATTGCATCCAGACCTATGTCTTTTGGAACGTACATGAACCTGTACAGGGCCAGGTATACCGTACTATATTCATGACCTTTTACAGATTGATTATATTTTTATATGCACAATGAAATCTGACAATGTTAATGCTGTTTAATCTTGTTACAGTTTAACTTCCAAGGGAACTATGATCTGGTGAAATTTATCAGAACAGTGGAAGAGGCCGGACTCTGGGTGAACCTTAGGGTTGGTCCCTTCATTGAAGCCGAATGGAATCATGGGTATGTTCTCATTTTTTCTAAAAAACATGATATGATGTTGTTAATTCATTTTTTCTTGTTGCTGTCTTATAATTTCATCTGAAAATGAACTGTTTTGTGAGCTCAGAGGGTTCCCATATTGGCTAAGGGAGGTCAACAACATCACGTTCCGAACAGATAACGAGCCATTTAAGGTGCTAGAATTTCCCAAGAAATTTCCTTCAACACAAAATTAAATAGTAGGGTAACTGTAAATTTTTATCTAATCTATGTCTATGTGCAGTACCACATGAAAAAATTCACAAAAATGATAGTTGATATGATGAAGAAGGAAAAACTATTTGCTTCCCAGGGAGGCCCCATTGTTTTATCGCAGGTAATTTGATTAATCTTCTTCGCATCAAAGGGAATGTCATAGCCAATGATAATAGATAGTAATTGTAAAAGATTTATTGGGCAGATTGAAAACGAATACAACAACATCAAGGCTGCTTTTACGGAAGAAGGAGATCGGTATGTTCAATGGTCAGCGAAAATGGCCGCAAGCTTGAACACAGGTGTTCCATGGATCATGTGCAAACAGTGGGATGCCCCTGATCCTGTTGTAAGTGTTTTATTTATCAATGCTAATTATTCTAATTGATCATAGTTGAAGTAATGCAAAAATTAATGTTTTTGTATGTAATACTTGATCAGATCAATGCATGTAATGGAAGGAACTGTGGTGACACATTCACAGGTCCAAACAAGCCATACAAACCTTCTCTCTGGACAGAGAACTGGACAGCACAGTATGATTAACTTAGCCATGTAAACCTTCAATTGCTTTCAGATTGTGTGAAGCTAACTCTGTAAAATGGTGTGATGTTTATGCAGGTATAGAGTGTTTGGTGACCCACCTTCTCAAAGATCAGCAGAGGATCTGGCTTTTGCAGTGGCTCGCTTCTTCTCCAGAAATGGCACTCTTGTTAACTATTACATGGTACCATGATCAGATTCATATTTGCCATTTTCGAATTAGCAATCAATAGAACTTAGTTCTTGAGTGTAATAAGTTTATTGTTCTTTGTTTTTCCTTTAAAATCAGTACTATGGTGGAACAAACTTTGGAAGAATAACCTCCTCCTTTTCTACTACTCGCTACTATGATGAAGCTCCTCTTGATGAATACGGTTAGATTTGGTGGATAAACAAGAGTTTCACATCTTGAGTTTGGAACCCGAAAAAACAATGACTGATTTTTTTGAGCTTGAAATCAACTTTGTTTTTGTGTGTATCTAGGTTTGAACAAAGATCCCAAATGGGGTCACCTCAAAGACCTTCATTCTGCTCTTAGGCTTTGCAGGAAGGCTTTGCTTTGGGGACAGCCATCTTCCATTACATACAGCACACACATAGAGGTACAAAACTAGGTGTATTTTCACTGTTACAAGAATATGACACCAAACCATATTTGAGAAGAAATTGATGTGTATAAAGGCTAGAAGGTTTATTTGATGAAGGCTATATGTTTCAGGCCCGTGTGTATAAGAAGCCAGGAACACAAATCTGTGCAGCATTCCTGGCCAACAACCACACAAGGAAAGACAAATACATTACCTTCAATGGGGAGCAATATTATCTGCCACACAAATCCATTAGCATCTTACCAGACTGCAAAACTGTTGTATACAACACACAAATAGTAAGTTCATTCTAATGTAAATCTATGGATCAGCAATAAACTGATCAGATCAAATCTTTGCTTTTGGGATTTAGAATGTACAGCAGATCACAACCATGTTTTTTTATTTCTCTGAAACAGGTAGTTTCTCAACACAGCGCAAGAACTTTTGTAGAAGTGGAGGACTTTAGCAAGGGTCACAACTGGACAATGTGGCAAGAACAAATTCCCAAAGTGAAAGATTGTGATTTGAAGTATCCCGGTTGCTTGGAACAGTACAACACTAGCAAGGACACATCAGACCATGTGTGGTACACTACCAGGTATATATATTTCGATTCAACTCATTTGTTTGCTGTTGTTGGTTATCATATAACAATCTAATATCTTGATGAAATCTCATTTTCACCACAAATATAGCTTGCACCTTGATGAGGATGACTTGCCAAGACGCAAAAGCCTTCTCCCGGTTATTAAAATATTCTCACTTGGCCATGCGATGCATGCCTTTGTCAACCATATGTATGTTGGTAAGAAGATGAGAAATTTTCTTCAAGTAAATTCTCAATCATTTTTACCTCGGAGAAGTGCTTGACAAACACTTGTATGTTGTTCATAGGGTCTGAGAAAGGTGACAACATTGACAAGAGCTTCAAGTTCAGTAAGGCAGTAGAATTGAAGCCTGGTGTCAACCACATTTCTCTTCTTAGCATGACAGTTGGATTGCCGGTAGCTAGATACTTCTGGCTATCAATCTCAATAAAACATATGTATCTTTCGCAATTTCATGGTTTTAGATGATATATATACATATGAAGAACACATTGGTTTTAATGAATGCAGAACAGTGGAGCATACCTGGAAAAGAAAATTGCTGGTATTCGCCATGTAAGGATACAAGGTCTGAATACTGGCACATTGGATCTCTCAAACAATGAATGGGGTCACAAGGTAGTAATCACCATATTTTGTATTCCCCTCCAACTTCCATCAAGAGACCTCTTCATATATAAAACTATTGAAGTTTGAGTTTTCATTTGCAGGTTGGTTTGGAAGGAGAAAAACTTCATGTGTTCACTCAAGGAGGAAGTCACAGGGTGTCTTGGACTGAAGCTGCTGGTAATAAGCCACTTACATGGTACAAGGTATGATAACATTCAATGCCCTTCCCCACAAAATATCATATGGCTTGAATGCATGTTTTAATTTAGAGACTCAAATGCAATGGCAGAGGAATTTTGATGCACCACCAGGAGATGACCCCGTTGCATTGGACATGAAAAGCATGAACAAAGGTATGGTCTGGATCAATGGCCGTAGCATAGGTCGCTACTGGGTTTCTTACCTTAGTCCCCTTGGAAAGCCTACTCAATCAGAGTAAGTAAATTGTAGTTTATAAAAAGCTGAAGAGTTTCAATTGGAGTACAGATCATGATATGTGTGTTAATTTCTTCTTCTATACAGATACCATATTCCCAGGCCTTTCTTGAAGCCAAGTGACAACCTTATGGTGGTGTTGGAAGAGGCTGGAGGGAACCCAGAAGAAATCCAATTGATAACAGCAAATAGAGATATCATTTGCAGCTTCCTATCAGATAACCACCCCCCCCATGTTAAGAACTGGGAAAGGAAGAATAGCATGATTCATGCAATTGTGGATGATCCTCAGCCCAAAGCTCGCTTGAAGTGCCCCAACCACAAGACCATCCATTCCATTCAGTTTGCTAGCTTTGGCAATTCAGAAGGCTTGTGTGGTAACTTCACTAGAGGCTCTTGTGAAGCTCCAGATGCCAAAGACGTGGTAGAGAAGGTAAAACACAGCATGCCCAAAATATTTTGTCAAATTTCTCAAATGGTTTACGAAATGCTCTTATAAAAATTACGAACTACTTTCGTTTTATTGATTAGGCTTGCCTGGGAAAGAAATCCTGTTCTGTTCTAGTTCAAGCTGGCAATTTTGGATCAAACAATTGCCCAGAGTCTGTGGAGAAGACTCTAGCTGTCCAAGCTTTGTGTGTTTAGAAATTTTCTTCAGAGTGCTTGATTTGATTTGTTGAAGCAATTCACACAATGTCTGCAGATAGTTTGATTCAAAACACAAGCAGCGATTTTCGCGTGTAAAATCAGAAAGAACCATTGTCTTCAAAGTTTTAGTAATTGGTGAAATCTATACTAAGACAAAATTACGCTGTCCTGGACCATTTCCAAGTAGCTTGAAATAATTCAACTTTTGTAACTTAGTTTTCTTTGAAGTTTTCTTTGAAATTGAACTGAATTGCATGCATCTCTGTTGCTGCTTCTCATTGTTGACTGCCCAGAATTTGTTCAAGAATGTAACTTTTAAAATTATTCATACATGATAAAGGCATTTGTTTCTAGATGATAATTCGGTAAATGGCAACATAAAAGTTAACATAATTAACATCTTGATGTCTACAATGAACTTTAACCTGTTCAATTTGCTCTTGAACATAAAACATAGATAGCCCGTCAACCAGTATGAATCTCTCTGCTTCATTTCCATACTTAATGCCCAATCATAATCGCAGAATAGTCTGAAAAAGAAGTATAGGAAAGCATATTTGTTTTAACTTGATCTTCATTGATAACATTCTCAGCTCATTCAAAGGAACTGATAAACACCAGAAGCTGCTTAGAGCATGTCAAGCTTGTTTTGTTCAAGTTTCAATTACAGAATCATCAAGGGCAGACAAGCGAGAATCGTGTTAAACCAGTAAACTAGAAAGAAGCTGGCAGGTTCGCCGTCTTCTATATACTATCTCTTTCTGGTACTTGGTTGTCAACCTTGCACTGTAAACTTGTTGGTTACGGTAACAACAGAAACATCCCATTCATTTATAATTACTAAAGATATCAGCAGTAGAAAAGGAGAATCGAATGTACTATAAAGAAAGAATCGATAGGAGTGGAAGAATGGGTTCATGGAAGCATAAATTCCAAACAAAATCGAAGGTATGAAGAGCATTTTTTTTCGAGTTTAGTAGAAAAATTGCAACACCAAAGTGGTGTTGGCCTACAAGATTGTGGGCCAATTAGCATGCAAGCTTAAAAATTGCGATTAAGAAATAGAGCAGCTAGACAATAAGAATATTTTTTTCATGCTAGAACAAGAATATTGATCTGCAGGTCTACAACAAACAAGCGAGTCCTCTTTGGATGGGATTGTATTTCCTGCTGCTAGTATTAAAAAATTACCCACCGAAAGGTGTGCACCTACTGCTAACAAACCGCAAGTCTTTACATATTACAGCACCACCGAGAGAGTGATGCTAATTGGACGTCATGCTCTTTAGAACCCAGAGAACCCCTTCAACTGTTAGCTAAAAATCGAAGCATGATTACATCCATCCTCAGGTGAGATAGTTCAGAGCGAAATAGATCAACTATAGGGTGGTAGATGAGTGTCTTCCTAGTAGCTTTGAGCCTTTCACCTCACAAAATGGAGCACTTAGCTTGTCCAGTTCTTTTCTTCTTTTTCTTCTGCTTGGGTGGCTGGAGAACCACTTTAATGGCTGCATCGAAGACGGCTTTGACATTCTATTTACCAGGGAACAAAGTAAGGAGTCTGCTTATATGTTTAAATCAAACAATACAGAATGTTGAAAGATAAAAACCTGTTGGGTTTTGGAACTGCACTCAATGTAAGCAGGAGCTCCTATCAGCTTTCTCAACTCTTCACCCTTCAAAACACCCACCAAACAGAAATAAACAAAATGATAAATTTAGGTTCACATACTCATTCCACTTTTCTTCATACTATGACGCACCACAAATTCAGAGAATTAGGCAGGAACCCACATTAACACCATCACGGTTTCCTCTTCAGCCAGCAGATTGTGAGGAAATACTACCTTCAGCAACTACTTTCCCACAATTATACCCCTCATAAAACTCTCAAAAAATGTGAACATTGACAATCCAAATATTTATGGAGAATGAGAACAATAGTCTCTGTATTTTATATCAGATCAAACAATTAGATGCAATTTGCTTAACCCCAACAACCCCTTCTCCCTCCAAGAACAAATATATTAACAAGTATATATTCCTTTTGGTGTTGCATGTTTACAAATTTAGAATAAGATATCAAAACATGTCCATCAAAAGTTAGCATGTAAATTACTCTCAAATCCTTCCAAATTTATAAGAAGTTATTGAACTTAAGAGAAAAGACACAAACAAGAGATCATTCAGGTCAATTGATACCTGTAGGGTAGTGATGGGCACTGCACCAGGATGGTCAATGAAAAATTGCTTATCATCCCGAAGATCTGAGCAGAGATGGACAAAACATAATTTTTTATCATAGAGTAAAATGTAAAACACACTTATTAAATAGAGAGGTAGTAGAAAAAGCAATCAAATAACAGTGCACCATAAGGACCCCACATGAAATTGGCACAAGATTTTTGCATGATCAAAATGAACTGTAAGAAATCACAGCTTTACTTGTAACATCGTCCAGTCATCAGTCTGAAACTTCTCTTCTACCAATGTAGAAAAAGCTCACTTTTGATATTTCAATTTATTTCTGTCATGGCGAATATCCATAAAACTCATACAGAGATGACATCATTAATTTAAGAATTTTCACTTATACAACTTTCCAAGAAATTGTCATCTGCCGACAATTACAACATGCTTCCATATATACACTTACAAGTTACAACCCGTATTCCAATTGGACAAGTTAGCAAATGACAACACGTCAGAATCAAGAGCCCTAAAAGCTTAAGCCACTAACAAAAGACCCAACATAGAATACCAAAAAATAAGCAAAGACTGCACATCTGCATTGTCAATGTAACATCTCTTACAAACAACTTGTTTACTACTACGTGTATAAATCTACGTTCCAAAAATCAAAAGAATTCCTGGAAGTTTTTTGCTGTTTTATGTTTATAAATGATTCTACCAACTCTCTTCTGCATAGCATACTGTCAAGCGCTGAACTAAGTGTCTTTCAATAAGAATTTGTAGCCTCAAAATTAATAAGGAAATAAAATATTATAAATGTGAAGAGATAATAGGAGAGATATATGTTTAAAATATATTCATAAGCCGAAACAATGTAGGTAGTAACAAAAAACACACAATAAAGATCTGTTAGTTGCATCTGCTACAACAAGAAATGCAAATACCTTTTGTGCCACTAAATGTCAGAAGAACATCTGTATGATGAATACAACGACATCGTACACATCAGCTACTAGCATCTAAACTCTACTTCATTTATCTTGAAAATTTGCAAGCCACTCCACATATATACAACAAAGAAAAGCTAGACAATATGCGGATAGACAGCAACAGACTTTGGACAACCAACATACAAAGTCACACAGAACAACATAAAAGAACATGTAAAAAGTAATTGGCAAAAACAACTACAAATTACATGCCCGATAAATCACACTTCCAGTGATACCTTTAATCATAAATAGTATAGTAAAATAAAATAGAAGCAATATAAGATAAATATCTAACCAAGTTTTGTTCCAACAAGAATTATGGGAACGCCTGGAGCATAATGCCTAAGTTCGGGAATCCACTGCATAACACACAAAAAAAAAAAAAAGTAAATCAATTTCAACAAATGAGAAAATAAAATTTAAGATTTAAGGTATTCTGAATTTGGCCACGACCTTTTTAGCAACATTCTCGTAACTGGCCTTACTAATGAGAGAAAAGGCTAACAGAAAAACATCAGCACCGCGGTAACTCAGAGGCCTTAGTCTATTGTAATCCTCCTGACCTATTTTATCAGTCCAGGTTAAGAATTAATTCATTAAGGATCATGCATATAAATGATTATATAGCTAAATAAGCCAAGAAAATATTTCACCTGCAGTGTCCCACAGTCCTAAGTTCACAGTGTTGCCATCCACCACAACATTCGCGCTGAAGTTGTCAAACACAGTCGGAACATAATCCTGTACCATGTTCATAAAGGATAGGTTTAAAATGACAACAAAAAAAATAGGATCCGAGAGTTTGGAAATAAAGAAAGAGTTGCATCGGAAGCTCCTAGTTTTTCAAGGTAGATAATTATTATCATCATTCCAAAACCATGCTACAAGAATAGTAAAAAAAAATCATGTGATAAAGGTAAGCAATTTTTTTTGAACTTTAAAAGAACCACGAAGATAATTGCTCATCACGTTTTTTTTTTCTTTGACATTAATAAGCTACGAAACCAAAATATCACTTATACATCAGACATTGTACCAACGGTTAAAGTTATCACCTTTACTACAATCACTCTGTCTTCTCCAAAACAAAAACATTTCAGAAAAAGATATAAAAAGTTATAGCAAACTCTCTCATTTCATCAAAGCAACAACCAAAAAAATCAAACTCCATAATATAAACACCATAATAACCCCAAATCAAACACAGATCAAAAACACCAAATTTAATTCAAAACCTATAAATGGAATGAGAATCCAAAACACGGGGAAAAAATACAAAATAGCTCTCGATCAATCCAAAAGGAAAAATGATCAAAATGGGGGGGGGGGGGGGGGGGGG
>JAVDBV010000992.1:0-13989 GCA_032619315.1 Piper longum
TATATATATATATATATATATATACACTTTAACTTCTATTAATCTGCGGAGAGGTCTCGTTAGTCGTGAACTCATACATGGTAACACATGAAGCGCCTTTGTTCATTTTACCCTTAGGTTCGAAGGCGAAAGACTCCTTCCTTAGACTAGAGAGAAAAGGGGTTAAAAATACTTTTTGTATACATGTTTACTAGGATTTACATGAAAATACATAAAATTATTGGCTTTTAAACTATTTTATAATAATATATTTTAAAAATATTTTATAATATTATCCATTTATTCCCTATTTGCTAAATTTGTAGTTTAAGTAGGATTTTTATGTATTTTTAACTATTTTATGATATTATTCTTTATTTCTTATAAATAAAGAAAAGATTTTAGTTTAATTAGGATTTATCACATATCTTTTAACTATGATATAATAAGATATAAATAATAAAACATTTTTTAAAATATTCATAATATATAAGACTATAATAATTGAATATCTTTTATAATAGAAATTAAGTAATATAAATATATAAAAAATAATTTAATTAATTTGTTTTTAAATATAAATTTATAAATATCTTTTATATTCTAAACAAATTGAAATTTATTTTGAAATCTATAATTGAGAATAGTCAAAATAAATAACAAAAAATATATAATGTCACACATCCCGCATGTAAGTAAGTAGTAATATGTAGAAATTGAACAATTTTCACGAGTACTTGTCAAGTGTCCCTTTATGTTTACAATAGTACCCTTTCTTTCCTATCAATAAAGAATGTTATTATTCATAAAAAAAATATAATGAAATTTCGGCCAGTTGTTACCTATATTATTATTATTATTATTATTATTATTATTATTATTATTATTATTATCTACTGATATACTATAGGAGGAGGGATTTTTTTTGCTCTAGTCGCATTTCAACCTCTATCTATCGTAATATTGATTATGGCCCCACACAGTTATCCACAACTGACGGCCATGACCTTGCATATAACCCGAAGTCTGTGAACTCCACAACTCTCAACTCAGACCTTTTACAGCAATAGATAAACCCAAAGGCCCACAGCGATGGATTAACCCAAATACAACCACGAGTCTCCTGACTCGCATCAACCATCTGTTTTTTCGTATCGTCTTCTTCTCTTCTTCTTCAAAACATAAAAAAGAAAAACAGTTTGATAGTGACCCTACTCCTACATGCATCATTCTCAAGCATCGATGTCCACTAATGTCAACTAACTAATGATAACTGAGTTCCTCTAGGCATGTTAAATTTAAGGTTTTGCTGTTTCCATTCAGTTTGATGGCATGGCTGTGAAAATTGCAAAGCTTCTAATTTTTTGTACGCAAAAGGGACTTGCTATTTTATCTTTCTTACCTTGGATCTACAAAATTCAACTAGCATTTGCTCAAGTAGCTATTTCAATCTGTTGGGATTAACCAAACATTTAAATCTCCATCTCAACACATAATTTAACACATCATTAATAAAAAGTGCCAATCAAAATAAATATTCAACAAATCCGAAAAAAAATACTTTTAAAATGGATAAAACTAATTTTACGTGAAAATTTTTAAATTTGGGAAAAAACTATCAGATAGCTTGATCAAATTCACTATTCAAATTTGATACAAAAAATATCTACGGGAGAAGAAACTCTCAATACTAATTTATTGTAATTTCTATACAATTAGAATTAATCACAAATGAAGATAAAAAAAGGAAAATATTACCATTCATGATTGCAAGCGAATTTTAATAAATCATTCACCTTTCTTCAATCAACATAATTTTTCCTTTTCTTTACCAAAGGGGAAAATCATTTGTCATTGTTTTTATTCCCTTCACACGACAAAACAAATTTTCTAAAAATCTTGGTTTTTGTCTAAAATAAGGTTACCCATTCATGTATTTACGGAGGAGGGATAACCTAACGGGATGGCCGTGTCGTAATCTGCCACTGGCTATGATCCAAGGTAAATACACTAGAATCATATTTATTTGAGGACATCTTCGTGTAGTTTCGATTGTATACTGTGTAAGATGGTAGTACGTCCGATTTCTTACAGGACGTTATCTGATATATCAAATGGCTCATGGTTTTGTTCAGACTCAATGTTGCATTGGCCGCAACATGATTGTTGCAAACACTTCTAGTTCTTTTGCATTGTCATGAATTTAGTGCTTGAAAGCATGTTTGCCTACAATTATTTCTTTAATAAAAATAGGCACAAAGAGATATTACTTTAATAAAAATATTAGGACTTAGTAAGTATCTAAATTATCCTAAATAATACTGAAATTGGACCTTTGTTTCTGTTAATTTTCTCCTAATTTTGTCATGTAATATTCTATTGTGCTGATGAAAATTTTCATGGATTGAACTTCTATTTAAATGCTTGGGTGATGTTAGACGATGCGTGATAAAAATATACTATCTATAAAATTTTTTTATTTTTCCTAATGCATATTATATATATATATATATATATATATAAACAAAAAGGATGTTAACAAGAAAACTCAATTGAAATGGCAGAAGTTCAACTCTGGTGTCCCAACATATTGTAGAAAACCATATGATATTAATATGAAAACTTTCACACAATAATAAAAGACAGTTTGTAAAGGTTTGTGACAGGTGGAAAATCAGCACCTTTGTTGAGGTCTTGTCTTTACTCTAAGGGTGGGAGGGGAGAGGAAGGGGATAGACTCCTTGGTTGGAACTCAAAGTAGTAGAGGGAAGAGGGCTTAACACTTAAAAACTTTTTTTTTTCCATATGACGTTTGTTAGGGGATTAATTTATATATAATAAATTTATATACTACTATATAAAATTAAAGACTTTTAATCCAGTACGGCTATGTCTCTTATAATATTATCCCTTTGTTTCCTATTTAAAAAAGTTGTCGTTTAATTAAGATTTGTCATATATTTTTTTACTATTTTATCATATTATTCTTTATTTCTTATTTTTAAAAAAAATTATTTAATTAAGATTTATCACATACTTTTTAACCATTTTATGATATTATTCTTTATTTCTAATAAATTAAATTAAACATAAATTTATCCTTCTTTTAATATGGTGTTTCCAAGTGTCTTTTAAATATTTTACAATATTTTCCCTTCTATTTCCTATTTGAAATATTTTAATTTAGTTAAGATTTGTCACACATCTTTTAACTTTTCATGATATTATACTTTTTTTCTTATTCCTAAAAGTAACTTATATAAAAATTTACACTTCTTTTTATTACGGCGATTGTACGGCATGTCCTTTAAATATTTAGCAACTAGCATGATTACCCACTTGTTGCTCAGACTTCACATATAATTTATTTTAACTCTATTCATTAATTTTGTTAAAAATATCTATGTAATTTGAATATCATAACTCATGGGAAAATTATTGATTTTTCATCCATTAGATTGTGTTAAGATATGATTCTGATTTTAACTAAGTAGATTTTCATAAAAATATTCATTATTATAATTTTTTATTACAACCTTTTTATCGTTTAAAAATAAAAAATTTAATAAATAATATTGAATTTTTAAAAAAAAATTATACATTCTAAAAATGAACAATTGATTAATCAGATTAGCTATCATATTATTTATAATTTTGTATAATCTTTTCCATTATCAATAGAGGAAGGAGGCTTGATGGAGGGTTTGTCGATGCATGAGAGAAGGGCAATTATTTTTCTAATGTGCCATCTGTTATAAAGACATCTATTGAACGCCATCAATTTAAGTTGAAAATCTGTAGTTCACCCAACCACGGATCAGATCTTACACCAAAAAGTAATGAACATACATAAGACTAATTTAAGGGAGATCCAAAAATTAATATATAGATTTTCGTCAATGCTTATAGCAAAAATGTTGGGTTGAAAATAAAAAACCTATTCATGAACGCAGCCATGAGAGAAGAAACAATATAAGCAAATATGGCGACTGGGTGTCAATATCCAAATATGACAAAGATAATTTTATATTCTCATGGTTAATAATTTACCAAGATCTATAGATTGAATTTTATTTTTTTTAAAAAAATACAAATACATAATGCCGTCCCATGGCTCATATTATTTAAAGCATGACACACTTGCAGGCAATTTCATATAAATAACCAACATACGTGAAGGATACAACTAGCTAGCACAGTCGAGTACAATTGAATTTGATTTAAGTTGATGTTGGATTAATAGCTTATTTTTAATATTCTACCAACAAAAAGATTTTGAGCTTGTGTCTCAATTTTTTGATGATATGAAATCAATTCAAACTTGAGTTAACTCAAAACTCTTTCGAACTCAATTTTTTATGAGTTAGTCAAGGTTTTAGGCCTAGATCTAAGCCGTTGCAAAGTTTAGTATATGTTTGAGATTTTTAGGGCATCATTTGTATGCATCATGGGGATTTTGGATCACCGAATTGTTCCCATGTGGGCCTAGCTTGATTGAGTCATAGATTTTCACTCCATTGAGTTCAGGGTTCGAAGCTCATTTACCCTTCTCACCTCGATTCTCACCTATAAAGTCACTTTTAAGATTTGAATCAGTTTTGACTTTGGACAGTCTCGATCTGAGTTTTTCGTCCATATACATATTGTATAAACCTATAAGTGGGCCCCACTAGGCCACGAGTTATTGGACGTTTTGATCGTGCCACATGGCAAGATCTGAGCCATCCACATCACCGCCAACTTTACCGCATTATTTTCTAGAGATTTCCCATGATTTTTAGAGTTACACCCCTAGCGCCACCACCACATTGGTTTACCGCCAGTGAGTCTCCGGCTTGGCTCCAGCAACCTGACCAACACCACCAAGACCACTTCAGGGCCAGCTTTCTATTCTTACCACTCACGACCACTGGCACCGCCGTAGGTGATGGAGTTTTTAAAGATGATTTTTGTCGTCGCCAACACTGTTTGGACTATTTTTCGGTGCTAGCGAGTCACCTCCGCCATTCCGACCACGCACACAGCTTTATCTTGCCAAGATCTCCATTTTCAGACCACCCATGACCACCACCATGGCCTTGATCACTGCCAGCGATGTCGCCGAACCTGGTGGGAATATAGCCCCTTTCAAGCCGTTTTCCGGCCAGCTAGTGGTCGGCTCCGCCGATTGCCACCACTATCATGTTTCTTATTGCATTGACCATCGATCTGGACCAGCAGCGACCCCATTCGTGCCACTGTTTACATTTTTATGTTACGAGCAGTGGCCGCCCCTCCGGCCTGCTTGCCCAGGATTGCATCCACATCCCGCGTTCTCATTAGTATGGCAATGCCCAAGTCCGCCAGTCTGAGTCATGTCTATGTCCATCAGTCCAGTTCATGTCTGACCAATTAACACAATCCATTTTCTATTTAACCCAGACTAAGTTGGTTCAACCCATTAAACTCGTCCTTGTTCAGCTCGGTTTGGTCTGATTGGCTCATTTCTGTCTTTTATAGCTATTTTTTTATCGTTTTTAGTAATTTAAAACCCCTAATTTAGTTTAGATATATATTCACATGATTTAGCAAGTTTGGATGTTATGATTATTTTTCTTTATTTATTTATTATTAATCATTTCTTGTTATTCTCGTATTTATTGATTATAATGCATGTTTATATAATTCTTTATTATGATTAGTGTAATAAATTTATTTGTTAATAGCAATCTTATTTATGTTTACTAAAGTGTGTGTGTGTGTGTGTGTGTGTGTCTATATATATATATATATATATATATATAATTGTTCACGTTTATGTTATTATTTAATTTTATTTAATTATGTATTCTTGTATTGTATAACTATGATATTATTATTATTCATGTTTAATGAGTACTAACTATTGGCTTGTTTATTTGTTTATTGAATTATTATATATATTTATTTATTTATATGTATGTTTACTAACACGAGTATATGTTGATATTTAATCGTGTTTACCAGTTTATTTATATAGTATAATTATATTATTATTTTATGATTTGAGTATTATTTATATTCTTCTATTATTATTTATCTAATTATGTATGAGTGCATTTCCTTCTTTATTTATTTATTTATTATTTATTAGTATTATGTATCAATATGTGTGCCAAGTGTTTGGTTGTAAGTTTATTTAGCACTTTCTTATTTATTAATATTTATTGATGAAGTAAGCACACACCATGAGCAAGCATTATATAAAGATGTTAGTATTTAACTTAACAGTAGGTTCCGATGTAGGTTTTGGATCCCAAGCTCGCTGTAGATGTGCATACACGCATCGAGCTTGGACCACATGTCCATAGGACTCTCCCTTTGCTTGATCTCTGCTTGACTCCCTACTTGTCAAGTTTAATCATGTTTTAGACGTAGGATGGCATCAGCGGTATTTTACCGGGTCCCTTTGATGTCAGACTATTTAGCCGAATTTTCTACACATGTTTAATAAAACTACAACAATGAGATCCCTTGTTCGTTTTTGAACTAAAGCTCTAGAAATATATGATACAAGCATCTTACGTAAACCTATTATATAAGTACGTGCTTTTTTACGGACTTCACAAATATTGGAGTGAACAGTATGGAGATATGCATGGGCCGCACTAATACTCCTTCAAACCTTGATGTAGTACAGTGTAAGTGGGTATTGCGTAACGGAGCACATTTTCAAAATTTTTGGCACTAACTTAACCGTTCATTTTGCCACTCAAGTACCGTGGCAGGTGTAATATGGAGAATATGAGGGCGTAAACATTGTATGTATGAATATGAATATTAGTCATGCATGTGCACCAGCACTTGTTTAAGTATGTTTTCTTATCGCTTATTGTGAGGCAATTCTGAAGTTTTCGAAGTTTCCGTGGGTAATGGAATACCCATTTGCCAGTTTATAATAGTAATTTTTCGGAATAGTAATACTCGTTATTGACATTTTTCATATTATATATGTAAGTCTTGCAATCCTTTTTCGACGTTGGTAGGTGGATAGATAAACACTATACAGACTTAAGTTCAACATAATTATTTTCTTTCTTACTTTTATTTATATTTGATTTATTTTAATGCATATTTAACAATGTCTTTCATTCTCATGACACCAAGAAGGTTATTTCGATCTATTTTATCGATCGAGTCTTACAAACCAACAACTTTAAACATGACTCAACTCGATTGTAACATTTATGTTTTGGTTCTTAGGTGAATTGAAATTGAGGTGTTACAAAAGTTTTTAGAGTTAAGAGCATTTGAAATGAGTATGAGTTACAATATGTGTAAAAACCTAAGCACATACTACTAATTGATGCTACAATTGGCTTAACATTACAATTGGGTCTATACATCCCCAAGTTGGATGAATGGTTTTCGTTTCTAGCATCCTATCACCATCAAAGAATTAGGTCATACATAATAACTTGGAAGATCAAGATCCATGAGATCATAATACAGAATGCACGGATTTCTTCATGTAGATTAAGGTACACTTCCGCATCTAGTTTACTCTATTAATGATTTAACATGAAGAACGATCTACGGGATGTCAAGTCAAGTTTGCTAACAAGTGGTATCGATCCTCTTCATGTTGGATCATTGAGAACTAGGGTTTAGGATTATGGAATCTATAAACTCATATTGCTATGATCACACTGTTTTATTTTACGCTTTAGACGTTTGTCGAAGCATATGAGGAGGCTATGTCATGATGAAGTAACCAAGAATTCAGTGGCCATGGCATTCAGTCGTTGAAGATTGATTTGTTCTTGAGTTACTCTATTATAGTTATATCCAAAATTTTGGATATTATGGGGTTGTCTTGAACAAATTAAATTCTTCAATTTTTTTTATTGAATTCAAATAATGGCCGCATAAAATTTTTGGTTGTCTAATGTTTTGAAATATGTTAATTGAAGCAACATCCTATCAAAGTAAGCTTTCCTGTGTATAGATCGATATTTCCGAAACATCAAGACTGTAGGTATGTAATTCATGCAAATATTGCTGACCTAAAGGAGGTTGTCAATATTTGGAAGAATCATATACACACCTGTGGTGATAAATATGTGACAATTAATCGGTATACCCATGTGAGCAATTAGTCAACCTAAAGGAAGACTTATTTTTTGACAATACTTATTGTCTATATTTGATTATTGCATTGAGGTACCACTTACAAGTTAATATTGTTGTCCAAAGACTAAATACTAATGTTGTGTTAGGTATTTTGTAATGAGCCTTCCCATTTTAAAAATTATTAGGTGGTGATATGTTTGTTTTGTTATAATTTTTTTACTTCTCATATATTTGCCAATATTAATTTTATTCTCATACGAAATAAGAGTAAATTTAAACATTTTAGTTGCATGGATCTAGACATTATACTAAGGATTGAACAACACGTTGCTCATAAGGATTAAAGTTGCCGTAAGGAAGATGGGACTTTGAGAAGTGGAAAGTTCAAATTGCATGTCTTATTATTATATGAAGCATAGGATTCCATAAACCGTTAGGGGCGCTATGTCTGGAAGGTTATTATTTCCAAAGAGTGTCTTGAGAATGTTAAGCGTTTACTTAAAAACAATAAAGCTGAAAAAGTGCAAATTTATTGAAATTGATTTCAATAAAGAATAAGCTTCAAGGCAATAAAGTATAAGGGGGTACATCATTAAGTTGGCTCATTTTGTGTCAAAATTAAGGGCACTAAGGCTAGAGCTGTAAGATGATTTGCTCGTGCATTAAGGTTAGGATTCTCTTTTAGCACAATTAACTGAACATAAAGTCAAGTTAATGATCTCTTAATGAGGGCATTTCTTAAGTGTGCAAGAAGAGTAAGTTTGGAGCAAAAATTAAGAATCAAAAGTACTCACTTGGTAAATTCCTATTAAGACAAATTTAAGTTACGAAAACAGGACAAAGAATGTCTTATGACAAAATTACCTTCAAAGAAATGCCCATAACTTTGAGAAGATTGAGTTAGAGGAAGAAATAAAGATAGACTTGTCTTTGAAGAGGTATCTATATATTTGTAACAATGATCATGTTCAGGCTCTAATTTTGACATTGTTTAAAGTCAATCTTAAAAGGCAATGTCAAAGATTTTTCTCGTGAGGAACAAACTCAATAATCTCAACAATAAATGCCATTGAGAAGGTCCACTTAAGAGAGAAAGATGATTTATTCAACTTCCATTAAGTCTTATAAAGTTTTAATTCTCGAATGTGGATTGATAACATGAATAAAGTCGTAAAGCACATGACATTTGGCATCTTGTCCTATTGCTTGAAGGTCTGAAACCAATTGATGGTGCAAAAAGATTCAAACTTGTCTTATTTTTCATGGCTTTATTTGAAGGAAAATATTGATTATATTAAGACTTTCTTTATGGTTTTATTGAACAACTCTTTTAGTATAATCATGACATTGTCTGTGTATTCTGCCATTGAGTTATTATATTAGGAGGATATAAAAATTTTGTTTCTTAGTAGTGACATACATAAAATAATTTATGGTTCATCCAATTAATTTTGTATCCAAAGATGCAAAAAATATGGTTAGCAAATTAAGAATAATTCATTTATGGGCTCAAGTTACCTTTTTCTCAAGGGTATGAAGATTTCATCAAATTATTAAATTGTTCGGTTTTGAGATAAATTTGGTTGATGCTTGTAAAAATCATAACTTCAGTGAGAGAAGAAAATTAAGAGGGATTCATATTCCCAAAGGAAACAAATTTAGTCTCAATCAAGGCCTCAAATAAGGATTTTGAAACTAAAGACAAAAAAAATCATATGCTTTAATAATGGGATGTCTCATATAAGTTCAAGTACATACGTATTTGGTTATTGTGTACATTTATTTAGAAATTATAATAAAAATTAATTTCAAAATATATACTAGCTTGTGCTTTTTAAAAAAATTTAAAAGTAGGTCATAATACTATTAAAAAAAGATAAAATTTTATCAACATCATACTTATGCTCCATACTTTTAACATATATAAATATTATTTTGTAAAACTTAGTAAAAAGGTTTAAATTAAATATATAGCATATATAAACTATATGAGCCATAGAAATAGGCTAGCCTAAAACCAATCAGTGCCCAAAGTGCTATGTAGGTAGGGATACTCATCAGGCGAGTTAGAGTCAACTTTTACTCAACTTAGGCTTGGCTCGTTTAATTTTAAGTTCAAGTCAAGCTAATCAATACTCAAATTTATTCGAAGTCAAGTCGAATTCATAATTTTGGATGAAAGATAATTTAATCATGCATATTGTTGTTTAAATTGTTATCATATAATGATATTTTATAATTTAAATATATTTGTATAAAAAAATTAAGATAAATATGGTCCAAAATCCTATTCTTTAAATAAAGTATTGATCTTCTACTCAAGCCGAGTCGAGGAGGTAGAGGTTAAGGCTCAGGCTCGATTCATTTGATATAAAGTTTAAATTTTGAATCGAGTTTTTTTTTTTGAGTAAAGTACCGAGCCAATCAAGTTTAATCGAGTTTTGAACAACCCTTTATGTAAGGTTTAATTCAATATTTTTGTGTTAGATTACATTCTTAGCACCCTTTATGTACCCTTTATTTGTGAAGAAAAGAATCTCTCCTTGATTGTTCCTTTTGAAATGTTTATTAGGTATTCATCCTAAACTTGTTTCAACAACAAGTGAAGGTCTGATAACACTGCAAAAAGTTATGATTTTATGGATTTTAAATTTGTGTGGGTTGGCTTAGAGAATTTTTATAGTTGGATTTTAGGTGTCTAGGGCTACACATGCTTATTACAACTAATTTGTATCAAGGTCATTCACATATTTTACATTTGGAGTTTAATTGTTGTGTTAAATGTCACAAAAACGAAGCCGGAGGTACAAGAATAGGGAACACTCTTTTGGTCGACCCTCACCGTTAAAACAAGAGGAATACAATCTCTAGCCGGAACCCCTTTCTCATGAGAAAAAGGAGATTTCCCTCTCCTTAGAGTCTCTCAAAAGGGTTACCAAAGAATTATCACGGAGAAAAACATAGCTTTTAGACAAGCTTAGCCACACCCCTTCTGGATTCATCATGCATTTGAGACACACCTCTTCACCTCCTCCACACACTCCTCCGAGATAATTCTTTGCTTCCCGTGTATGTCCAAGTTCATCTTCTCGCATTCAAGTTTGTAACTACTCTTTCTCCTCTCTCCTTTAAGATAAACGTGCGACTACATTTGCAAGCACATTTAGTGTTTTATGAAGATAAAGATGATCCGCTAAAGAAATAGTGAACTCAATTGGATCATAGAAGTAATCCTAGAAGGCATAATATGTTTGGATGGTGAAGATGACTTTCTATCTCAACTTGTAAAAGAAACTAATGTTCAACTTGAGTTTAAGAAACCTTCACACCAACAATGGGATTACTTTGCCAACACCCAAAAAAGATTGTCAAATTTTGTTCAATCATGTTGTGGCTTTTATAAAGACTAGTTGCAGAAATGTCAAGTTAAACATCAGGTGCATAGAGAAATTGAGATACAAAGCCATCTTTGTAATCCAAACATATTCTCAAAGGAAACAAATTTAGTCTCAATCAAGGCCTCAAATAAGGATTTTGAAACTAAAGGCATAAAAAAAATCCTATGCTTCAATAATGGGATGTCTCTAAGTTCAAGTAAGTATGTATTTGGTTATTGCGTACATTTATTTATATGTTGGCCAAAGATTTAAGTAATTCAGAAATGATCACTAAGAGCAACAAAATAGGTTATTTAGTAATTTCTAGAGAAGAGAACATTACATGTTTAGACATTAGAAGTTAGTTAAATTTGAGGTCTTTAGGTATATTAAGTCTGATTTGTTAGATGCCAATATAGTCAATTATCCACTTTAAGTTATATAACTCTATGTTTATTGTATGAGCTATGTAAAACCCGGTTCGTACGCCTCAGGGTTTTATTATCAGTATGGTTGTTACCTGATTCAGGTTAGTATGGTTAGACACTTCTTGATGTTGTTCGTGAATGATATGGAATAAGTTTGTCCAGCCTTAGTCTCATTCGGTGCTTGGTACGCTTGTTTGGATGGTGCACGCCCGACTTTTTCATGTTCGGTTTAGTCGAGTAATATATAGTTAGATGCTAGGACTGTGTCCCTCGCGTGTCTTTTATGTTCTTAAGTGTGTTTGGTAACCTTTTTGGACCGTCCCAATCCCCTTTGGGGTAGGCAGTTCAATTTCTGAGGTGGGTTTGATCATTTTTGGGTAAAAACCCTAAGTTTTTTTATTTTGGGCTAGCCCAACCCATACATTTTTATCAAACCCAACATATACCTCTTTAGGTATGGCACCCATACCTATGACATCACCAAGCCAATTCATACCTCTTTAGGTATGGCACCCATAACTATGACATTACTAAGACAACCACTATTTTGATATAGAACTCATCCTTTCCCTCACCTTCTCACCATTTCTCCTTCCCTCCTCACCTCCAACAACCTTCTTCTCCTCTCCTTGACCTTCTTCATCCTCCTTGGAGTTCCAATCACCCTCCACATTTCTAGCCGCCTAGGGTGGTAGGCTTTGAGGTTGGATGCCTTAAAAGACCTCCCCTTGGTCTTCCCTCATTAGTTTCAAGTTTGTGTTGCCTCTATTTCTCGTTGTTTGAAGTTTATTGCTTATATTTTTGAATTTTTTTATTTTCATGAAATCTGTTGATGCACAACATGCCATTTTTTTCATGGTGATGTTAAGAGTTTGTGGTAAAGTTTTAAGCTTAATATAACCACTAAATAATTATAAACATCACTCCTAAGTACTCCTTATGTTTCTTGTGCTATTTGTGACTGTGAGCATGATCTATGATTGTATTATATGTTAAGCCACCAATTTTAAGCTAATAAAACCTATTAAAGATATATGATGCTCTAATAAGTTTATACTTGAAATACATATATTTTGGGAAGGGGTAAAAATCATCTATGTATGTTTTACAGGGGTTTACCTAAACAGTGTAAAGATACTGGGTGAAAACCTAATTTTTTTCTCTCAGTTGTTAATTACCTTAAAATATGTAAACGGTGTTGAATTTTAGAGAAACTTGGTCCATACCTTACCCTATGTCTCTCTAGTGTGACCAATTTTGGGGTCATTTGGGTAGGATCCCAAATTTATTTGAAGATTTTCAATTTGTTAGGGTCCAGATAACTCATAAAACATCACATCCAGTGATCCAAATTGTAAAATCCATATATGCCCATTTAAAAAGTAAATTACACTGAACTCTTATTAGACTCAATCTCCGTGTGTTAGCTAAATAGGCCCACTGACCCAAGCCTATTTGGAGTTGTTTAGCCCATGAACAAATAGTTACAAAATTAGTGTGCAACCCTGGAACACTGTTCCAGCACCTTAGGTCCAAGCTTAATGGGCCTTGTTCCCCTTGATTTTTGATGTGGAATTTATAACGCAAGTGCACGTGTCGAATCAAGTAATAAAAGTGATAAGAAAGTATCGTCCCACGAGGAATTAGTAGTAGAAATTCTGAATTACCAAAATTAATCTAATTAATTAAACTTAAATGAAAACAAATTCAAAGAGTGCTTTAATTATGAATTATGAATAAATTAATCTAAAATTGCAATAGTTAAATGATGAATTGATTTCAAGACGACAAACCTAGGATTTTCAATTTCACTTAGTGCTTTATATGATTAAAATTATAATTTTTACCTATGAATTACAGATTCGAACCATTAACCACGGGAATTAATTATTTATAACATCTCTTAGATTCACCATAAACTTATCAATCGCACCCAATTTCTATATCTCTATGAAATTGTGTATGCAAAATAATACATTAAGTTCTGCCCTTAACAGTTACCCAAGACATATGAGTATATCTCTATCTTATATGTAAATCACCCAAAATAGATGAACAAAGGCTATTTTATTCAATGACAAATCTAATCTTTCTATCTCTAGACAAGATTAAAT
>JAVDBV010000993.1:0-26184 GCA_032619315.1 Piper longum
ACCTCGCCTTCGGAGTCCAACTTCGCTCGCCCGTCCGACGTCACCTCCATCTCTGACCTCACCTCCATCTCCAAAGTCCGAACTCGCTTCCACCCTCACCTCCGCCGTCCAGCCTCGCCTGTCCGCCGCCGACCTCGCCTCCACCCTCCGACGGTCGCTTCCGTCTCCGACCTCGTTCGACCCTTCGACGTCCCCTCCATCTTCGACCTCGCCTCCGCCCTTCGACATTGCCTCAACCACCGAACTTGGCTCTGCCGTCACCTCCGCCCTCCGGGCTCGCCCGTCCGCCGCCGACCTCGCCTCCGCCCTCCTACTTTGCCTCCGTCCCCGACCTCACCTCTGCCCTCTGACCTTGCCTGGTTGGCGCCAACCTCGCCGGTCCGCCACAGCCGCCGACTTTAAATTTTTACATTTAGCTGTAATTTTTTTTCCATAAATTTTGATGCACCTATGTCTTTTTTATTTGATGCCAATAATCGATGTTTTTTTCTGATCCTATTTGAAATCAAACAATTTAAGTGGAGATACCCATAACCAAATTATGAATGTTGCACTTGATACGAATTTATAGGATTAATTTGGTTGATTATTTCTGCAATTTGTTACTCCAATTTGTTGATTGTTTCTGCAAATTATTACTCCAATTCTGCAATTTGTTACTCCAATTTGTAGATATTTGGATGATATGATCATTTTGTATCTCAATCTGGTTTGTATCTCAATTTAGGTTGGCAACTTATTTAGCTATTATGACTAACTTGTTGAATCATTATCTGATCTCTCTGCTGAGCCAATCAGTTCATTCATATGTCATGTCCAATTCTCTACTAGTTATACATGTTATGTTCTATGAATATTTATGTATTTTATATATTTATGTTATGAGTTGTCAAAATTTTAGATATGATCGATTCAGGCCGATTCAAGTGGACCGATTCCTGTCCGATTTAGACTGATTCCGATTCCGATTCCAACTCCTTTGAAAACCGATTTCGATTCCGATTCTGATTTTTGCAACCATGCAAGAAACAACACCACTTACAAAAGTAATAACAACCCTAGAAGTAAGCCACTTAGAGTTAAGATCATGAGCCATATCTGCATCAGTATAATATAATAATATATGTTTACCTCCTCCAAAGTATAAACATAACTTGGAAGTATCTCTCAAATATCCAATATCTACTTAACTGTTTGTCAATATTTTCTACCAAAATTAGATAAATATCTATTTACTGCCCCGATAGCATATGCTATGTCTAGCCCAACATATGTTTCTGTCTTCTAGATTTGAATATTTTCTTGTAAACATTTCTTTCTTTCCTTTTGCATATGAGAAGCGTAATGTGACGCCCAAGAGATCGTAGATTTAGAGAATTTTTATCATTTTTGCTTTTGGTAATCTGTGGATGTATGTTATTAGACGATTTTGATGTTTGGCCATTCAAAAGGCCGGTGCTTGATTTTTGACGTCATGAAGATTATAGCTTTGATTTGACTGTAGGGAATCACAAACAGTTACATTGGAGCCCAGTGATAAATGGGGAAATGCTAACCTTAGATGTGAATTTGATGCTGCGAAGTTATAGCCCTAATTTAATTGGCTAAGAATGACAAAAACAATTATGGCGTGTTAATTTTTTTTGTCATGTCTAATGTGAAGCTGTGACACCGACTGTTTGATTGGAAGAAACGTAGAACATTGACGTCCTAAATTTTGCTTTATATTTTAAATTTTGTGGTGGAATGACCTGGGAGATCTTACAACTCGTCTTCTACCTGTTATATGTACACCTTGATTTTCAGAAGTAACTAGTTTTAGATGAACTAGTTCATCTGCTGTCCCTCTTAAGTAAATCACGGCATAAAAGGCTACCATTCCATTGATTATATGCAATGAGCTAGCGTCTAGCTTGCACCCACCACCATTATATTTCTGATCTTAGGTAGACATTTTTAGTTCTACTTCAATAATGTCCTATGAGTCTTTATTGTGCTAGTCAATAGCTCATGAAATAAGCTCTGTGGATTTGGCGTCTTTCTGTACAGGATGTGCCACTTACCCATGAAAAATGTATTCTTCTTAGTCATAAATATGAAGGTAGACGTTTGAATTAATGTCCCAGCTTGGTAAGTTTCAGCTTGGCTGCTTTTTACATTTTGAAAACTCTAACGAGCTTGTTTTGTGCAATCATTTGAATATTTTTCCTCTAGGTTCTGGCTTCTATTAGCTGTAGGCTCTTTGAGCATCAGAGGGAGGGAGTTAGGTTCTTGTACAATTTGTATAAGAAGAATCATGGTGGCATTCTTGGAGATGACATGTAAGTTGTATTTTATTTTATGCCAATGCCGACTTCTTAGATCATAGCCTAATAAGCGATTTACAAACATACTAATTTGTGCTTACTATACTATTCACAGGGGACTTGGTAAGACCATCCAAACCATTGCTTTTTTAGCCGCTGTTTTAGGAAAGGATGAGGAACATGGGAATGCTAATGTCACGAGAAATTTGCCCAACTTCAGTAATTCGAAATTGGGAGAATGAGTTTGCTGAATGGAGAAGCTTCAAAGTTTCTGCATATCATCGCCAAAACCGTGATTTGATTCTTGATAAAGTTTAGTCTTGTGCGGTGGAGATTGTTTTTTCTTTTTCTTTTTTTATTAAGTGTGAGATGGAGATTGTTATAACCAGATTTGATACTTTCAGAATCCACAATCAAGAGCTATCAAGTATTGTATGGGAGATTGTCATAGTTGATGAAGCACATCTCCTCAAAAATGAAAAATCTCAACTGTACAAGTCTCTTTCAGGAATTAGAGCTTCAAAAAGATATGGTTTAACTGGAACTGTAATGCAGAATAAAATTCTCGACCCGTTCAATATTTTTGATTGGGTTGAACCAGGTTCTTTAACATTTTCGAGATTTCTATGATGAACCTCTGAAACATGGTCAAAGATTAAGTGCTCCTGAAAGATTTACAAAAAATTCAGGGAGAGGAAGGGGCACTTGGTTCAGGTGCTGGGTAGTTATCTATTAAGGAGGACTAATGAAGAAACTATTGGATATCTCATGCGGGGAAAAGAGGATTACGTGGTGTTTTGTGCTATGAGAAATGCGCAGAAGAGGGCTTACAGGAGGATGTTAGAATTGCCTGAGCTTCAATGTCTCATAAACAAGGACAATAAATGCAGTTGCGAAAGCCCCTTAGCTCAAGTTGAATGTTGCAAAAGAACTGGGATTATCTGGTCATATCTTCACAAGGACAACCCAGAAGGTTGCGACTCATGCCCCTGCTGCCTCGTTCTTCCTTGCCTGGTCAAGCTCCAACAGGTACTTCTATCATCTTTGTCTTATGTTTGGTGAGTGTTTGTGGGGCCATTTGAGAGTTTGAAAGTTTGAATGTGGGGATGCTTTTCTTCTTAAGACTATGCCTTAATTGGATAACATGTTTTTGCTAGCTTAGCTACGTGTCACCATCCTGTTTTGTCAGTAGTTTTTGCTCTGAACAGCATATGAAATGGATTGTACTTGGCAATATTATATTCATCCGCAGATACAATGTTACATAGTAGTTGTTACATACTTACTGATGAATTTTCATCCAGACATGTGTTTATAGAACCCTTATTAACTTACCATTTGCACTTTTAAATGTGTTCTCATTTCTAGATTAGCAGTCACTTGGAGCTGATAAAGCCCAACCCTCGAGATGACAGAGAAGCAACAGCAAGATGCAGAGTTTTCGTCTGCTGTGTTGTGTGGTTGATTTGGTTGGTGGAAATACCCAAAATGAGAATTTTCTAGGCCTAAGTGGTGTTGAAAATTGTGGAAAATGTGGGCTTTAGAAAGGCTTATGACATCCTGGGTTTCACATGGTGACAAGATTCTTTTGTTTAGTTATTCCGTCGGGTAAACTTTTGAACTTGAACCCCATGAATTTTGTTCTTTTCTTAACAATCTCCATATCTATCTATGTTCTGCTCTATAGTACAAATGAATGAACTTCTACGAGTGGTGATGAACTTTGTTTTGTCTTAGCTATAAAACAGAAGTTGTTAAAATAAAAATGGTATGTGGTGATGGAAACAACAAACTGCTGATGTCTCTTTAGCTTTACATCTCGATTGATGATTATATTTTTAGCTCTCCGATTTATAGGATGCTTGACATACTTGAGAAGTTCTTAATAAGAAAGCGTTACTGTTTTTCACGTCTCGATGGTTCAAATCCTATCAGTTGTTGCCAGTCTCTTGTTGATGATTTCAACCTCTGCCCGAGCAAACAGGCATGCACGGGCTTTTCCTTTTTTTTTTTACCTAATGTTCCTTATCTTCTATTACACTTTTGCGTTTTCTGCTTAGGTTTTTATGATGTCAACTAGGTTTTCCTCATACTGAAAGTTAGCTCATTTATGTTTCCGTTTTTGTTGTGATTAGTATTTCAATTGTTCATTGTCACAGCCAATCTGTTCTTCCACCCAGTTTGCTTACTATTTATCAATTAAACCTTCACAGGATTGCAAGGAAGTTTCAAGGCGAGCTTTTTGGCATTTGTAATCTATTCGGTGATCTATCTGATAAGCTTTTTACCAGGGAGATAATTGAAATGCATGAAAGACATTTGCCAACGAATGTCATCCAAGAATTGTTATCGCAACTGGCAGAGATTACTGAGTCATCATTTCAAACCATTGACCAAAGTAGCTAGGTTTAATGCATGATCCAAGTTATAAATTACATAAACAGTTTCAGAAACAAGGATGAGTTACATCAATTCAGGGCTAGAGTTCCTCCATTGGTGACACTTTAAATCTAAGATCAGTCTTTTTAAGTTGAGCACTTAGTTCATTATAATGGAAAACTATACGTATCAGCAATATACAATTACAAAGAATAGCTCTCTAAGAAAATTTGATAATAAATAAAAGTAGACTATTTGCTAATGGTAAGCGAGCATTTGTTTAAAGGTAAAGGTACCGTTGAAACAGTTGGAAATCTGACGTGTCCCTCATGTCCTCCTTTTGGGTGCTTCAGCATCAGCACCTGCTTAAATACACAAAAAAATATACATGCAAATTGAATCATCAAATAATAAAACCTGCATGAAAAAGTATTATATGCAATTGGATATTGAACAAACTTTAAGATCATTCTTTAAAGCACGACCAACAAGGATCCTTCCTTTCAGCATCTCTGCTACTTTCTTTTGAACAACTTGGAAATCCTTGGCTACAAAAGAAAAATATAACTTAATAATGTGAAAAATGGAGTATCGAACTTATAAATGGCCTAGAAATGAAACCTTTCTTTAAATTATGAGGTTGAATGCCACTAATTTCAGAGCGGAAGTCAACAACATACTCCAAAGGGCGAACAAGCTCATCATATACGACATTTCCCATTTCATTCACCTGTAAGTAAAAAGAAACTCAAGTCCTCTGTATTTTTCAAGAAAATAAAAACAGAAATCAATTGAAAGTCTCCAAAACCTAAGTCATTTTTCTTTTTGAAGAAGTTAGAATGTTGAAGTGCTGTTACCACTCCCCAACAAAGGTAGTCAAGAGTATTGTTGACTGCATAAGAAAACTATAAAACAAGACCATGACCGAGGCATTGGAACATCCATACTGTTTTCTATAACAAATAAAACCATAGATAAACATATGCTATAGATACGTAGAATCCAATTGAAAGGATTTAATCATTCATCCTAAGTCCTGAGATTATTCTTTTGTCCATCATTATGCTTAGTTCTATTTTATATGCCTAATTGTTAACAACACAACCCTATATTTTATGCTAAAAAAGGAAAATTTAAAACTAAAGAAACATAGCAATGTACAATTTATACAACCATACAATATTGAAAAAAGGTAAATGCATATGACAAGTAACATGTACCACAGAGATCTGCCCAAGAGCACTTTTATTTCCTCGGCAGCTCACAACAACCATTTCACAGTCCATGGCTATAACTTTTGTTAAAGTTAACAAAAAAAAGAGAAGCCCGTGAGATTTTACTCCCACCTGAAAATCAATATAGCATCAAGAGGTCTTCTATGCATAAATATGAACAGTCTTACCCAAATTTATACACAAATGAATAGCAGACAACAATTAGAGTCTATAACATCTTAATCTAAGATAGACTCATCTCCAATAACGTCATTTATGGAATACGAAATCATTTATTTTGGCAATAGCTATTTAATGAAGTTACTCGCAAGGATGGATCCAGTGATGACATGGTCAACTACATTTGTAATAGCTCCATTACTGGGTATATGGTGGCCCGATATATTAAACTTAACTTAATAAGCTTTGCAAAAGGCATATCTTGCCATCAGCAGCACCCACTAATCTCTTGGTCAGCCGCTTCATCTAGATGTTAATGTCATCCTACTAGGAATGTTTCCAATGTAACAAAACCAGGAGAATATTCACTATTGCAATATCATAACATTAAATAGTTGGAAGGAGGAACAACCACCAACAGAAGAAATGCTGATGCACAAAATTTCCCAAAAGCAAATTGGCAGCTCAGGACTAAATACAGAGAAAGATTAAAAAAGTTCATAATCAAAACACAGAAACAGTAAAATGCAAGAGCACCTGAAATCACTACTAGTTGGAATGAGTGGAGAAACTTCCGGCTCCTCATCAGACCTTTCCTTCCTCTTACCTTTATAAAAAAAAAAAAATCAATCATGCACTCCATATTCCTTTTTCTTGCTAAAACACCAAGTCACAGCTCCATAAAAAAATATCAAACTTTCCATACAGAAAAAATCGAATTTTTATCCAAAACGAAATCAGGGTTCTCTTTGTCAGAACCTTCTGGCCGAGGGTTTGGCCGCCGGATATTCAATTTCTGCAAGGTACAATAAAAGTCAATGGCATTCAAGTCGAGCTTCACATTGAGAGAAAAAGAAAAAGACAGAAGAGACAAAGACTCAAACCTTCTGAAGCTCCATCCAGTTTGGGTTCTCCGGCGACTACCCGCACCGGCGCACCGGCGCGCCGGCGGGTTGTTTGGTGAAAAAGGAGATGGAAGGTCATGGGCTTTCTCAAGTCTGTGAAAGGAATTAGGCCCAATGAAATTTTGATTGAGGCCCAGTCCAGTAAAATATCGATTTGACTAGCGCTCAAATTTAAATGGAGCTAGTCCAAACCCTAATATTTTTTCAAATTCGGAAATACATTCAATATATATATATATATATATATATATATATATATATATATATATTATATTTAGCTCACCGAAAAAAGAGAAACACGGCGATATATTGTTTAGCTTTAGTCAGTTTAATTTTAAGATCATAAATTCATATTGTCTTTATTTCATGCGATTTCTTTGTGGTATAGGATTTTTTGAAATGAGTTTAAGGAGGACGTTCTTCTTTCATCTCGTAAACTATTTTAACATTGATTTTTATTTTTTAAAAAGCCATTTTTAACTATTTTTAATTATTTTTTTTATTGCATATTAAAAATTTAATGAGTTTTTATATTTTCTCTTATTAAATTGATGAAATTTATTCTTACTAAAGTTTAATAATTCTTATTTTTTTATTTTTTGTATATTAATGATATTATATTATTTTTAATCATTTCTACTATTTTCTTATCATATTTTTGCATTTTCTTATCATCCTGGCAATCCATAAACAACCTATTTTTCAAAAAAGAAAAACTTCTTTAGCTATTTATTATTATTTTTCTCTTATATGTTTCCCTTTACAAATTTAAAAGATTTTTTCTTATTTAAATTAAAAAGAAATTTTCTTTTATTTTTTTGTGTATTTTTATTATTAAATTATTTTTATTTAACCATACCTGTCAATATTTTTTATTTTATAATTTTTATTTTTATATTATTTTAAAACTCAATCACTATCTATTTCAAATGGTTCTCTAATATTTTTTCGTGTTTTCATTTCTCTCTATTGATTATTGTACCCCACATTGCACAGGTATTTTGACTAGTTTAATATAAGGGTAGAGTTTCACTATTTTTTTTACATGTATATGCCTGGGGTGAGCCTTCAGACCAAAGTATCGAATTACTGAAAAATGTGGTTTGGTCCACGGATTTTGTAGTTGATCTGAACTGAACAACAAACTAAAATCAACGATACCAATTTCCATAGATAATTTGGCTCCCAAGTTTTTATGGAAAGTTATTTTAAAATTTATTTTATCATCTAATTAAATTTACACTATATTTTATCTAATAAAATCACATAATAAAATACTTTAAACATTTGTATCATATGAAATGTCTAAAACTAAACTAAAAATGTAATAATTTCATAATGATCAGCATGAAGGCATGGTTTATAAAGCTTTTTTTTTTTTTTTTGGGAAGTATAGTTTTAGGTTCGACTCAAACAATATAAGGACTTCATCTTTATCCTTCACCAAAACAAAATTATTTTAAAACCATGTAATGAAAATATGTAATAATCTGGTCCAAAGTGCAAATTAATAAATTATGTCGTATGTTCAAGTGTAGTTAACTAAGTTAAAGATTTATAATTCATTCTCACAATTTACCCAATTTAAAAAATTTTATTCCTGAAATTTTTACACTTGCTCCATTATTAACCCCAACTTACGACCTTGTTTAGCCTGTGATTGATAGCCTAGCTAATATTTCTATTATAGCTTACCATCTAATACGGAATTAGAAAACTCTGATATCATTTATAATGACCCGGTCCAAAGTATAAATTAATGGGCTATGTCATATCTTTAAAAGAAGTTAATTAACTTAAAGATTTATACTTTATTCTTACTTATAAATAAGATTTTACCCCATTAAATATTAAATATGAGACTAAATTAAAATATCTCACAAAATTGATTATGTCAGACTAATTTTCAGTTTTCACCTAACCATGCTCCACCTTATGTGTGCCTAAGAAATCATTAATTTGACCCATGTGTCTACACTTTTGTGTTGCATTACGAGTTTAATTGAAGAAATTTATTATTTTCTAGGAGACGTTTGAGTAAATAGTTAAACTATCTGACATCTAGCTTAGAGTGGAAAATTGTATATGTAGTTTCTAAAAACTTTGTCATACTTTTTAATTCATTAAAATTATAAAAAAATAATCGAGCTAATAAAATTATGGTCGGGAAGGGACGACAACAAATTGGATGAGCGTTAGAACAATAAATAAGGCTCGATCGTTTTTGTTTGTAACTATTTGTTAAACTTTTTAGAAATATCCTTTATCATTTTATATTTTATGAATTTTTTGTCAAACACATTTTCTATCCTTGTTACTTTATATTTTAGTAATAAAGTGGTTCAAAATAATGAAATAAACTACTTATAAATTAAGAAAAAAAATCATCTACTTGTACCTTCAAATGAGCAGTACTTTTAACCAGACTTCTACCTCTCAGACGTATCAGCTAAATAAAGATTGAAGTCACCTGCTTTGCCTCAGAAAATGGAGCACCTCCTCTCCCACAGTTTACTTCGTTTCTCCTTCTTCCTCCTTTTGTGTTCCAAGACCACCATAGCCGTTCTAACAAAGAACAACACGTCAATACCTGCAATTTTCGTATTCGGTGACTCAACTGTCGACCCCGGCAACAACAACTACTTGCCAACAGTATTCAAAAGCAACTTCCCACCCTATGGAAGAGACTACCCACTTCATAAACCTACGGGAAGGTTCACAGATGGGAAGCTGGTGACAGACTTCATCAGTAAGATTTCTGTATTTAATATTTCAACTGTTGTATATTAATATTCCTAGTGAACTAGTATTGATTACAGTTTTCATAACTTGTTGAGAGTAATATATATAGTCTCTTATGCGGGTGTAAAGGAAGCTGTGCCAGCATACCTGGACCCAACATTGAGCACGGAGGAGCTGCTAACTGGAGTGAGCTTTGCATCAGCAGGAACAGGATATGATCCTCTCACTGTGGAGCTCAGTGTATGTATATATTTTCATGGCATTTTTTATCTACTTTGCAATTTAGAAGCTATTAATGTAAGCATATGAACATTTAAATTGGTTAAAATTTGTTCATATTTGTCGGTGACACCTGTTTTAATTTGTCGACGTTGATCATCGTAATTCGTATGGATGCAATATGTATAGCATGTATATGTGTACAGTAAAAAATAACAAATTTCATGGCTGAGATCATTTATGTGTATATGGTCCCAGTGAATAGTGAGCTAATTTAATGATGGGACAGGACTCGGAAGGTAGTAACTAGCACTGTCCTATCTGTTGGACTTTTATTGAATTAAATTATATTTATTCAATGTTAAGTTTTGTTATTGAATCACTTAAAAAATAGTTTTTTCCCATTTTAAAAAATTGCAGCAGTAAAAATTTAAATATTTCTTTTTTATATTTGGGGATTTTTAAAAACAAATATGCATAGATTTATATATATTTCTCTATGCAAAAAAAAATTGGTGGGGAAATTTTTTTCTCTACCCTATGTTTATCTATTTATTATATTTTTTTTGAGTGCGATCTGCATGACTTTTACTTCACAATTAACTTTACTCAACTCCCTTAATTACAAAAATACTTAAAATCACATATTTTACTTAAGCTTAATTGAGATTTTATGATATATGAGTATAACGTTTCTCACGCTTATCTCACCTACATTTATTGCCTTCAAATCTTTGAAATAGTCTGAGATGTCGTGTTTTTAGCAAAGCCATATATATGTTGTATTTTTTACACTTAATTACAATTGTATATCTGATGTCTAGTTCATGTGTACTTAGTTTAATTTATTTATACCTAAAATCAATTATAGTACTATTAATGTAGTCTTATTTTGGGCCACTATTTCCTTTAACAAGTAAAAAAACTATAGTTGATTTGCTATTTGAATCTTTGGTATATCATAGTGGGTCATATCAATGCCAAGACAATTGGATTACTTCAAGGAATACAAAGAAAAGCTTACCCACCTGATAGGGAAGGAGCAAGCCAGAAATTTGGTAAGGCAATCTATCTATCTAATAAGCTGTGGCACAAACGATTTCGCTGTCAACTACTTCAATGCCCCCATACAACGCAAGAAGTTTTCGATTGAACAGTACCAGCTCTTCTTGCTCAATCAATTTGCCCAATTCATGCAGGTATATGTGTGTGTGTATATATATAGAGAGAGAGATGCTGCAATGAGCTGCATCAAAATGCAGCTCATTGCACATCTATCTCTCTCTCTCTCTCTCTCTATATATATATATATATATTCCACTTCTATACTTCTAATTTGTAACGTTCTGGCTAGCTAGCTTCATAAATGATAAATTCATCATCCTTTGTGACTAGATAAATTGTCATGGAGTAGGGTTTGAAGAGTCTAGGAGCGAAAAAGATCGCCGTCGTCGGATTGCCACCGTTCGGATGCCTCCCGGCTGTTATCACCACCAACCCGACCGAAAATTACTTGGAAAGGAGATGTGTTGAACCATACAATGAAGTGGCGAGGGAGTTCAACATGAAGCTTCAACATTATCTTGGGACATTGAAATTACAAAGTGGAAGGGATGGGGGCTGGTTCATCTATGCGGACATTTACAAACCTTTAGCAGGCATGATCCAAAATCCTTATCAATTTGGTAAGTTGCTCCACATCTTAAAATCTGTTTTATCTCAGTTATGAAAAATTTGGAACTTAGATAAATCATTTTCTTACGTAAATATGATTTTGGTTGTGTCGAATAGCATTTGAGGAGTCGAGAAGTGGGTGTTGTGGAACAGGACTGTTTGAAGCAGCATTCTTGTGCAACCCGAACTCGTACGTGTGTGAAGATGCCTCCAAATATGTGTTTTGGGATGCTATTCACCCAACCCAGAGAGCCTACTTCCTCATTTTCACTTCCCTTCGTGGTGTCATCGACGCCATTCTTTCCCATGGTTAGCTCTTTCCTTGTAACTATTTCTTACAACCCACATCAATGGTAGCTTGCCGTCGGTATATACATATTTAATTTGGGCCACTCGTATTTAAATTGTTATCTCAATATATGGCTCGTTTCTATCTGACTGGTTCACTTACATGAATTCGGCCAAGTAGCTGTTTCCTGCAGCTAGCAGCTAGCTTCTTTCTTCTGCAGCTAATTTAATTGTGAACCAACTTTAGTTCACTTGGCTTACATTTTCACCTAACAAATAAAAGCTAGCTAGCACTACAATGCCATATTTATTGTTATGCCTTTGCAACAGTCTCACGTATCTCAATAATGTGTAATTCAAGAGGTCCTCCTCGTAGTGCTAGGTGACGCTGTACGCTACCTTTGCAAATAAAAGAAGCGCCATTCAACTCCTCTTTTAAATATGAACTATCTATATGATAATGGCACAAATCCGTTGTAGTCTAGGGTTAGGATACTCGGCTCTCACCCGAGAGACCCGGGTTCAAGTCCCGGCAACGGAATCCTTTTTTTGATTTTTATTTTCTTGGCCAATACTTTCACAAATCTGAAACTTTGACCATTTCATTACAAGCACCATTAACAAGGATACCAAATGTCTCGTGTTTTTTTTTCAATATGGCAAATAGTGAATCGAAAACTTAAAAAAAGTTGTTATCATATTTAGAGAATCACAATTCTTAGAATCTCGTGTGCACTACAGGAAAATGAAATAAAACTGATGACCACAATAGATCCCCAATTTGAATTGACGCTTAAAGCATAAATGAATCATGTTCAAAATGAATTACTTCTACAAAAAATGTCTAAGTCAGAAACCAGTTAGCCAACTGGTCTTGATTTTGTCTGAGCCTCAGTACCACTGCTCCTGAGTTATTCACAAGTTTTGCTTGTTATTGGCATATAAACACTACCAAAATATAATCCAGATTTATATAAAACAAAAAACCCAGGAAGATAAGATAATGTTCTACATGTAGCATCTTACATCGCCTGTGGAGACGAGTCAAGCTGCATTGTGACGGGACCATCATTGACCAAATTAACCTTCACACAAGAAACAAGGTCAGCAAAAAATTGGCGACTATCTAAAAAAGATCAGGACAATTACGTTCCTAGAGATCTATACAATTAGTTATGCAAGAAGCACCTTCATCATTGCTCCAAAAACACCGTCTGCCAAAAAATTTCAGAGAGATCAGAAACAGAATACCACAAAACAGTAGGCTTAAACTTCCTTAAACATGTTAACAAATGGAGAATAAAAGAAGGCTACATGGAAATACCTTTGACCGCATCAACATTGTATGCTTTCCGAAACTTATCAACTATTGATGCATAAAAGGTCTTTGCCTTTTCGGGAGGCATGGCAACATGAAAGTCTGGCTTGTTACCTTTGAGAACTCCAAACAGTGTAAATTGGCTAACTACAGAAAATTACAAAAAAATGTCACAAAATTAAAGCCAACATCTTGTGCTGCAACTACCTATTCTATTTTATATAGTACCTAAGAGAAGTCCATAGTTCTTCTGTACAACCTGCACGATGACCACAATTTTTCGATTAAAAATTGCACAAACATAAGTAGAGAATCAATGGAATGTCTATGGAAGGAAAAATTATACACTTAGATCCCACACTTTTCCAGTCCTCTCATTTGTGAATAGCCTCATGTTCAGAACCTTCCTACATCTGGGTGATAATAAAGCAGAAGAAAATCAACCCCTTACTGCAAACTAGAAGATTGTACAAAAAACCAAGCACTTAGCTATTGCTATTGATGTGTATCCAACTTTAGACAAACAATAAGCTCAAGCAAATAAGATAATAAAGTTTTGCAACAGAAAATCCCTCCACGGTTTTGCTTTTTTTATCATAATAAAGTTTTCACCTTCTCTTAAACTACCACCACTTCCATAAACAGTAAATTAGAGAAGACAAGAAGGTTACGAGAATTTGCTATTTGAATGCAGCTAAGAAACCTCGGATGCCACAATTGTGGCATTCAATTTTGACTTTGACTTACAATTTTCTGATCCTACCTATTTTTAATTTTTTTTGCCACCTCTTTCTCAGCCCTAAAATAATCCCACTTAAGAAAGTGCCATATGGAAAAATTCATATTACACCAATAAAAAAATCAAAGTAATACAGTGCTGCTCTTCATAGTCAAACAACGCAAGAATCTAAATATTCCAGTGTTGCTCCAAATTGCGATATGACCAAAATCCAATTCAAGATGCCTTCGGTAATTCTAATTCAATTCAAACTAATAAACTCTTATCTAACCAGTGCAAAGCTTTAAGGGACACAATGTAATTCCAAAGTGTGGATTCACTATTAAACTAATTCATAGTCAACCAATCTAAAAATCCAGGTTTACATAGAGGTTATAGAGGGCAACATCATTCAAATCTGCAAATTAAAAATGCCATAAGTGCATTAAATCAAGTCTAACTAAAATCATAGCCAATCAATACTAAAATTCCCAGGTTAGAGTGTGTTTCCAGATTCACAATACCAAAAATTTCCAGATTTAAAGTGTCCCAGAGACATTAATTCTAGCTAAACCAGATGTCATTCTACATCAATCGGTTCTTTTACATACCGAACCGAATCAAATCATATGGATTTCTGGATATGTAGACAGGTATTATTTTATTTCTACAAATATGTCCCCAGCTCAAGCAATTAGAGCAACGATGCAGCTAAAAAATGACAAAAGTGGACTCAAGAAAAAACAAAGAAGACGAGAAACACGGCATGGTAAGAAGTTGTATACATGTAATCTGCATCGGCCTCGCAGTCGGACTCGTGGATGCCGACGAGGACGAGGAGCCCTGGGCCGATCTCCGACACCGTCCTCCCCTCCACCTGCGATCAATTCGGCATCAAACGGAGAAATCAATGTAGAGCTCAGATGAGAGCGATGGGTTCGCTACCTCAACGCTGGCGGAGAGTACCCGTTGCACCACCACCCTCATTGCCGGTAGCTCCGCTCTGTGGCGGCGGCGGCGGCGGCGGCGACGGCGATTTGTAGGCGGTAGGATGACTCAAAAGCGAATCGCACGGGTTACGGGCATGGCCCAATGGGCCTAATTGTTAGGCCCATGTAACGAACTCGTTCACAGATAGTGGGCCTGATCTCAAGGATAAGGACTAAATTGGCATAACGGTAACGATCAACGAATTCTTCTCACTGCGGCTCGGCCATGCCGTCGCCCTCCCCCTCCCTCAACCAGCCACCGACGCCGCTCCCTCCCCCATCGCCCCACCCTCATCCAGACTCGAGGAGACGATTTTGCTAACCATAACTGCTAGCACAAGTCCGTTTTTGCTTTTGATGCTAGCTGGTGATGTTTATTTTGGTTCTTTACCTGTTTGATAAAATGCCTGACTGACTTCTTTCCTCATCTGATCGTTGCTACCATTACCTGAGTTTGTGATTTTGCATTTTAAGATGTTTGAACATTGTGAATTTGGTTTCTTGTACTCAAAAAATTCAATGCCGTTTGAGTTCATGCCTTGTTTGACCTGCTTAACAATAATGGAAGGCTTCATATTTCATCTTCTTCTAGCAGGAATATTTGCAATGATTCGGCATTTTTTGAGGAAGCTGCCGCAGGCTTCTTCTTTGGTGGAGAGGCAATTCTCCACTGCATCAGTTTTGTCGCCATTGGGAGGGTCTGGAAGGGGAAGATCCACAGGTTCATGTATGCGGATGTCACTTCCTGATGATTTTGTGAAGTGGGCTTCTCTGGGGTTCTGCAGAGGGTCAAGGTTTGCCACTGGCTTCCAACCCCTCCAGCCAAAACCATTAGACTCCATTATGGATATTGAACGAGTCAAAAGTCGTTCTGCCGAAGATATCCTTTCGATATGGGATGATGTAAGTATCTGCTTTTTGGATGCTATAGCCCGCTGGGACGAAAGTATGCGTCTTAAACGTGCAGTGTAGTTTAAACGATGCCCAAGTGTGCTGTATTAAAGTTTATTGCCTTATTTTTTGCTCTTGATTGTGATTTATAATAGTTGTTATTATCCGGGATACATTACTAATTTCATATTCAAAGTTCCATCTTCAGCCAGCTTTCTTATTAGTAGTTGACATGAATGTTTGTACGTATATGTTCAGTTTTTAATGGTAAATGTGTATGGTTTGTTTCAACTATAGACGTATTCTGCTGATTACTAATAAAAACAGGCTGCTTCAAAGATGTGTATTTCCCAAAACTGAAGCTCTTAAAATAAAAGTTCTAAAATAAAAAAAAAATGGTAGAAGCAGCTCATCTTTATACTTGAATTTCATCATGGTAGATGTCTAACTTCATTGTATGTGGAAATTTTTGGATTAAACCCTATTTGTTGTTGAAGTGCTGACATTCTTTTCTCTGGGTCAAAGACAGTATCACTTGGGAAGAGGACATATCGGTGCATCCATGAAAGGAAAGTTGTATGGACTGTTGGAGCATAAGGCAGGTCCATGGTATGCCCGTATGTAATTTATATTTTTTAATCTGTTGCCAAAATTTTTGTTTTCTAGTTTCCTTGATTTATATGATTCATTGCAGCCGCTATTTTGTAATACCGTTATGGAAGGAATCCGGATATACAAGCATGTTTCTTCAAGGTAATGTGTGTTCTGGTGTAGCCAATTTCTAGTTTGTGCAAAGAAATAATAAAGAGTAGGCAGACAGACTGGCACTAACATTGCAACATCTCTTTAGTTTGTAACTTCATCTTGTATTTCTATATTTTGGATGTTGGCATTGTAGAATGCTACCCGTTGTGGACTTGTTTGTGAGAAATATTCTATTGCAGTGCAGATGCCCCATATGCTTTTCACTGGCCTTGAGGATTACAAAGCTAGAGGCACCCAAGCGGCTCCTTATTTTACTGTCACATATTATCCAGAATTTGCTGAAAGCAAGGATCTGGTGCTTATTCGCGGGGATGTTGTATTCACCAGTAAGCTTAGTGACGAAGAGGCAAAATGGCTTTTGGAGACTGCTCAGTCTTTCTATCTAAATGATACCAGGTACAAATTGGTAGAACAGTTCAACAAGCGTACGCATGAATTTGAGTTTAAGAATGTCTTACGAGCACTTGATATGCCCCTGGGGTAAGATGTTAATCTCTTACAGATCTTAGCGAAAATGTTTTGTCTGCATAAAAGAACAATTCGCTAGATGCGTTGATAGATTTGGAGGGCAAGATATAACCCACTCAAGTAAGGATTCAAGAGCTATGAATATATCGTGACCTTTGCCTAGTACTTGTCTTCTTGGCAACTTACTATTCACTGTTCAAGAGCTTTTCTGAGTACTTGTCATCTTAGCAGCAACAAATTCATTTATTGTTCATAATCAAGTAAACCGTCTCTTATTGTTACGTAAAAGTTGCAGATTAATCAATAAGAATTCACATCATGTAGCTGTGTTCTTTTTTCTTTACAAATGAAGCTTACTTATGTGGGTAAGATGCCATTTTGGCAATGCCACAAGCCCCCCCCCCCTTGTCACTAGTTTCCCTCGCGATCCTAACGTATCCAGACTCACCCCAATTTGTGCCCCATGAGTTTTTGACAATCCAGTACTTCTTCTTCCCTTCTTCACCATAGCCAACAACGGTGATTCCATGGTTTAGCTGGGTGCCGCAGCTCTGGCTATCGAATATGCCCTTCTTGTAGAGCTGAAACTCTGTGCTACCTGCGTCTATTGCAGCGGAGACGGGCTGGTTTGCTACAGCTTTCATGAGGCCTTGCTCATCATTGGCCGGCACAGTCTGGTAGCCGGCGATGGCAGCAGCTCGCTTGTGTGCCTTCTCAGTATTGCACTGGCCGTCAGCACCAGTGTACGGGTAGGTGGACTCGGTAGTGATGCCACCATTTGACCTGATATACTGGAAGCCTCCTGACATAAATCCTCCACTGCAGCCCTTGTCATTGCCCTTGGTGTCGCAATCGACGAGTTGCTGCTCCGACAGGGAGATGAGCTTTTTGGTCTTGATCTGGGTTATGCCTTCCACAGCAGCAACAGTGGAGAATGCCCAGCAAGATCCTCGATAAAACAAGAACATAGTTATCATTATCATTATCGTAGTATTTATGGCATATTCCAGCTGCAAAAGCTTATGGTCCGGTATAAAAAACCATGAAATTGCAACCGATTCTAACCATCTTAATAACTAGTAGAAAATGAGTTACTCCGAAATATTAGGATAGTGTTGAATGTTACAAGATTCTTACCACAGCTTCCTTGATCTTTGATCGGTGTCACGGCCCCTTTCTTTCTCCAATCCATGCTAGGAGGTGCACTGTCATTTTGGTATATGAAAGACCTCATCGTCTCTGGCTTCGGCAAGACTTTGCTCAACCCCAGATACTTTTCTCTGAATTCGCTATTTGTCATGTCTGCGTACTGGTTATCGGTGAGCTCAAATGTCCGGCCAGAGATGGAGTTGAAGGCTTCAATGTATGCAACATTGGTCTGGTATGTCATGAACCGGAGCTGCTTCTCCCTGGCGTCCTTGTAGTTCCTCGGGTGCTTGGTGAGCCACTTCTCATACCGGTCGGCCATCGACTTTGGCCCGGCTAGCTGGTCGCCCTTGTGGGCGGAGCATTTTAGAAGACTTGCCCATAAGAAGAGGAATAGGAGGCAATGCCCACTAGATACCCTTGAAGCCATTGCTTCCTTGTGTAAATTGTGCGATTAAGGATAATTTATTAGCAGCTTCGGTGGTCATGCATTTGTGATGCTAATACTTTTAGTTTGTTTGGTTAGATGACAAAGAATTTGCGTTTAGGACTTCGGTTCTTTATGAACCAATCATGAATTTGTTGGCCATTCCAATCAAGGTTTGTTGGATTAAACTTGATTACGTACAGACACATTGGCAAAGTATCCACTACTTTCGAACCTATAGTTTGTCATGCATGCAAGCATGTCGTTAACAAAAATCTTAGCATGCATGCATGCATCCTTGAAAAACCAGTAGAATACTTGCTATGGCGTGATAGACATGATTTCAACCATAAGACAACAAACGCCTAATTTATTGGTTCTTATTGAAATTCACTTTCTTCCACCAGGCAATGCAGCTTTATTTTCCCTATTTCAGTTTCTACATATGTACGACACTCATGCTGCAAATCCACAACCAATGTGCACTATTAGGTATCGACCTTTCCTACACCTTTATTTTCAGGGGAGAAGTGGGACTTGAGACCAATCCAACACTGGTAGTAATCACGATCCAGGCATTGAGATTCAAATGCCCATGGACAGATTCTTGGAATAAGACTTGATTCAAACATGAAGGCCATTGTATTCCTTATCCTGAATGGTTCGTCTTTCCTACTAGCTATGGTCGCCTGTATAAAATACGTTAATGTGCTACAATAAATGCATCACAGGAAAAAATATACACGAATTTCAGTCATAAAAAGTGGTAACATTGTTAAGGCTTAGGTTTTACCTCGTATGTCTTAGTATCAGGTCCATGGGGTGTCATGCAACTATGAAGGCTTGCACCTCCAGGAAGAAACCCATCAGCCTTTGCCTACATATTAAACATTGTCATCGCAAAAATAGGCCATCTAAAGGAGAGCTTCTAATGTGTAAAGGTGAAAACTTGAACATTTGAACAATAGAACCATGTTTCATAGCAATAATAACCAGTATGATTACAAGGATTCAAAACAAGTTATCACTGTACCTCGTACCCCCCATAGATAAGCCCCATAAATTCACTCATGCAATTTCGGTGGTAATAGGGTGGACGAAAGGTGTGCTCTGCAACAAGCCATCGTGGGGGGAAAATTACAAAATCAAGTAATGCAACACCCGGCTTTTCAGAGGGGGCTGTCAACACTGCAGAAGATTTGGCATGATGAAGTATGTGGAAAACAGCAAAACATGAAAGAATAGGTTATTGATGGTGAACTACAGAACAAAAATTATACCTGTATTTATGGAAGGATCCCCATGGTCAATTAGTACAGTATTGAATGGGGAAAACTTGCTTAAATCATACTGCAAAAGATTGGAAATATTCATTGCAGTACAAAAGTTCAGAATATAGCAATCCACATAGAGACAAGCAATGAAGATGAGGAAACTTATAGAAAATGTCTCAGTAAACACCTTGTATGGCACATAGTTTCCATGCCAAGAAACCACATTAAAGGGAGAGAAATCTTGTTTGGCAGTGAAAAGCTCCCCACCGAATTTTTGTATAATAGTGAACCCTGGATAAGTATTATCTTCAAACCAGGCAGTGGGAGTTATAAAATCTCGAGCAGCTGCCAGACCATTAGCACCTAAAAAACATCATCAATCCATAAGAATCGGAAAAAATAAGCCTCAAATTAAGTTGCAAGGACGAAGATACTCTAAATTCATCTATACCAATGGGTCCAAGATCAGGAAGACAAAAATGAGTGCCAAAGATTTCAGCAACATATCCTCGGGAAGGACCATCAGGAAGGTCCACAGAGAAGCGAAATCCCTGTGGCAGAACAACTATTTCACCCGGTGAAGCAGCCAGTCTTCCACATTCAGTGGTAATCCATAATCCTGCTCTAGTAACAATCAATACGACCATCAGACTTCCCTACCAGAAGCATAACCCACAAGCCAGATGCAAACAAAAGCTTCAGTACAAAACCATTTTGGTATGGCTATCCTTTAAAGTCAATGTAATGAGCTTTCATTTTATTTTATAACAAAGCAGCAACTGCCAGTAGGATATGAATCATAAAAAATTTCAATCTTCCTGGCTTACAGAAAAGAGAACAACAAGAAGTAACATTAACTAACACTATTTAAACTAGGTAAAATTGTATAAATCTAAAAAGGAACCCACAAGAAAATCATTAAAAAGAAAAAGAAAAAGAAACTTACTTCCTTTCTGAGGAACTATTAAAAAATCCCCATCAGCATTGCAAAATGCACAGTTTTCCATGTTTTTGTTAGCTGTGTACCTAAAAAGTAAGATTTACAATCTATAAACTGAACAGAAGATGCAAACAGGCCATGAACATGCTTTAAAGAGCCTCTAGCATTGATTCTAAAAAAAATTGAAGAAAATTTAATATAAGTTACAACCAGCAATAAAAAAAGTATAGGCCTTCAAATATCAAGTCATCTAAGACAGTTAAGCAGTAAGAAGTTGCAATCTTACAATGTAAAGTAACAGGATAAATGCCATACAATTACTTCTCATAAAGTTAACATGTAAACAGTAAAATTTGAGACACCAATTACATGTGAATGGCATATCCATGGCGTAGGTAAGAGCTTCCTGCCCCACACATTGTGCATAACCCATCCACGAAATCTGTTGGGCTATCAGGAATTTCAGCTGGCTTCCATCGCAGTTGTGTTGGAGTGGCCAAACTAGTTGACTGGTTAAATTCGCTAACAATATACTTATGGACTGGCAGCCGAGGCTTGAATGGTTCATGTGTCACAGAAGGCTTTATGCGATACAACCAACTACATCAAAATCAAATCACCACAAAATGATCAACTCTACCTTTACCAATATTTTTTTAATAAAAATCACGACCATTCCTAATAACTAAAGCAAGTTTAATGGTGGTAAATTAGAACAATTAAAGATCATAAGCTCCTCATCTTGTGTATAACTTTGCTACTTTGTGAATGCATGATCGCATCATTAATCTAAATACGAAAACAACAAATTGATAACTTAAATCTATCACAGACCCCAGGCTAGCTCGGATAAGGTGTAGACAATGATAATAGCTGCTTACCAGCTTTGACAAAGTAGAAAACCGAATCTACCTATCCACAGCTTTCCAGCAATGGCTTCATAATTACTATTTAACAAATAATTAAATAAATACATGAGTGCCAGTAAAGTTTCATTCTTCCATCTTATTATCATCCCCTTAAAGGAAGTGAAACATAAGTGCCACTTTTATATACAAAATTAGCGGTGATGATGAAGACTAACAGCTCAACTACATTAACGTTTATCAATAGCAATCAAAGGAAGATGCCTATCTAACAACCCAGTAAAAAAATATACGATGATAGCTATCATTTAAGCTTCACACTCCACCAAAAGGAAAAGCAACTCATCAAACCTTCTCTTTGAAAGGCCGGAATGCTCTACCTCCTCATCGCTTCCCAGTTATTGACCAATCACGGCATGCACCACAACATTTCATGAAAAATACCGGTACATGATCATTTGATTCAAATTTTAGTTTTGTATCCAACTCAAAAGAAAAAGATTTGTCTCTTGCAAAAAAAAAACATACGCTGAATATCCTTGCTTCCTCCAAACAAAAGTACTATAATCATAAATTTTTAACATAGCCCTCACATTGCACGGGTTTTTGGCTACCTCAAAAATGATTGCGGATTCCACTCGATCAAAATACAAAAATATATTACCTTAATAACATTTCTCAATAGCAACCCCTGCTAGATGCCTATTTAATAATCTAACAAAAAAAAAACGATGACCATATCATTAATAAATATGAAAGGAAATCGAAAAGATTGCAACTTTCAAATCAAACAACACATGCGCATATCAGAGGCAGACATTAAAATTTACAATCAATCAATAACCAAACTTCTCCCCAAAAAAAAAAAACGCAAAAACAAATCAATCAAAAGACGAAGAGGAGAACCTGCGCTGGTTGAGCTTGCGGGGGGCGGTGAAGGCGGTGCCGGAGATCTGCTCGGCGTAGAGGCCGTAGGGGCAGACAAGAGGGCTGTTCTGCCCCTTCGGCAGGGCCCCCGGAATCGCCTCCGACGAGAAATGGTTCCCGAAGCCCGGCTGGTACAGCGCCTCCTCCGGCAGCGGCCATCCCCCGCCGCCGCCGTCATTCACCGGCGTCGCATCCTTCTTCTCCATCTCAGCTACTTCCTCGCCGTAGCAGGTACAGGCCGGCGCTTTGCCGACTGCTTTGCGTCGGCGCTGATATAATCAGCTGTAACGGCCCTGTCACCATCTAAACAAGTATACGGGAAAATAATTATTTAATAATAAAGTTTAATAAAAATTTAAAATTTAATGGTAAGATGTGTTTTCAAAATTAAAGTCACAAATATTTTTAAATATAAGTTTGGATGATAAAATGGTAAATAAAAAAAAAAGATGAGCTGATTTGGGTAAAGGGTTTATTTACTTAAAAAAAATGGGGCTCGCTGGTTTTCTTTAAAAAAAAATAAATTAGGAAACTATTTTTATTAATTTAAAGAGTCAAAATCTTTATTTTATTCATGTTACAACTCATCCACGTTTTCAAAGAATAAGAGAAACCAAGAAGCTATTTTTTAAATTTTATTAACTTTCTAATGCAAACTCCTACAAGTAAACCATAGCATGTACAAGCTCATTTATAGTTGATCTGCGTAAGTATTTGATAATTAATTTGTAAAAAATTCATATAAACAAAAATTAGTTTCTAACTCAGCAATAATAGGTAGCAAGATGACTGTATAAAGATTATGTCATAATATATAAAAATGGATGAGACAATAATTTTCAAAGAACATTCTGGGTGATTTATGTAAAAATGAGTCGTGATATGAATAAATAACGGACATGTATGACCCTTACTCTTACCTTATATTTAACTCTTCGGCCCATTTTTTTATTTATTATTTTCCTATCCAAATTACTATCTAAGGGTATTTATGACTATAACTTAAAAAATATCATTATATCCTAAAATTGTGATAGACACCATTGAATCGTAAATATGTTGTTCTTATCATTAAATCATAATTTTTTCAAAATTTTAAATTATCTTTATGAATATTTAATAAGTAGTAATTTCTTTATGACCGATTGAGTTTCGCTGCAAGACCTTACAACTAAGTATCAATTTTTCATTAAAGTGACGTGGCCATGTTTGGCATTTCTCAGCAAACGCCTATCACTCATGGATTAAAATGTGGGCCCGAACATATTCACATAGTTTTGATTAAGCTGAGTTTTAATTAGGTATTTTTTCAGAAAGAACTATAATTTCTAAAATTTATTTTAAGAATTCAGATTATCTCTCGGTGAGTATTAAATAACATAATTTTCAATATTTGAAAAACCATCAATCCGATTAAAAAGTGTGGCTTTAAAAGTCACTTGATGTTAGGTGTTTGATAGCATTAAAGAACACTTTTTTTTTGAAAAACTTTTAGTTTGGTATTTGATAATTTGATACACAGTCATTCCTACGGAAGTTTTTTTACACATAATTTATCATCTTTTATAAAAATAATTACTTTAAATCTTTAAAATTTATTAATAATATCTCTAAAAATTACCATTAATCTGATCAAATATGATATTAAAGTTTTTGAGTAGAAAGTTGAACAAAATGGATTGTGCTGTTTAGTTAGTTTGTCCTTTACTCCAATTGTTATGTAATTTGTATTAAAAACATTAGAATTTTATATAATAATTATGTTAAGTGATAGTAAGAGATCGATCCTGAGTTGCAAAAATCGGCCAGCCGATTTCAATCAGATCAGAATGAATCCCATCGAAAAAACACGAAAAATTGTGTAAAAGAAAATCGGTCCATGAATTAGCCAATTTTGGCCAATTCACACCGATTCTAAATCGGTGTAGAAATAAATTACTAAAATACCTTTAATATCTTAATAAATTAAATATTTATCCATAGAAAAAAGTGAAATTGACAAATTAAAACAAAAAATTGCCTTACCTCCCCTCTGTTTGTGTATTTGTCGCTGGTCCCCTCTGCCTCGACCCTCCCTTCACTATCGAGGAGGGGGGGGGCACCGCTGGGCTTGGCCGTGGGGAGGCGGGGTAAGGCGGGGTTGGGCTGGTGAAAGGTGGGGCAGGGCCGTGTCGGGGGTGCAATTTTCGTAATTAAAAGTTGATTCGACTTTCACTCTAGTTAAAAATAATAACAAATTCTAAATAATTTTGAAAAAAATCAAAAAAATATGAAAAATATCATAAAATATAATACATACGATAATATCAAAATAACATCAATACTTAATTTTTATATATTTATGTTATGAGTTGTGAAATTATTATATATGACCAATTAAACCGATTTAATTGAACCGATTTTTGATTGATTTAGATTGACTCGTTCTTATCCACTGACTCCCTCGAAAATTAATTTTGATTTCAATTCCGATTTTTACAACTATGGATTGATCATAGTACTTTACAAACTTTTTGGATCTTAAAGTTCAAACTTATAATAAATGCAATCCTCATTAATATAAACCACATTTACTCATTATAAGACGTCTAGATCTGCTCACAACTGGGCAATTGAAGAATTTATGACAACAAAAATATCATTAGTCAATTTATGTGTAGTTGGGCTCTAAAAGGAGCTAAGTGATACACTTTATACGCTTAATAATTGTTGACAAAAACCCAATTGGTTAATATCAAATAGTGCGCATATTTATTGTTGGGGTAATTACGATCAAAGGTGACAACAAAAACAAGCGCAGCGAATTTGATAATCAAGCAAACTAATAAAATATAATTGAGAAGACAAGAAAGAGCAGACTAGAAATTAACGTGGACACAAACTGCTCAACCCACGAAGAAGAGTAATTTCACTATAAAAAAGATCACTCTCAAGCTCTCTCCCTCTCAACCAAAAAATAAAAGTCAATTCTAGCCCTTAAAACTATCTTCCTTGTAGCAAAATTAGGTTACAGTATGAGTTAGGACGAAAAATTAATTACTTGGGCGAAGAAATCACAAAAATGGGTAAAAAATCCACCCAAAACCCGCGACCCACATCTAACTGCTGCTCTTGCACATAGGCGCCATAAGGAATTTCATAATTCCAGGAGTTAGCGCCCGGGCCAGCGCTTTCTAGCGTCTAGGTGTTAGCCCTTCTTCTTTGCCTCCTACTTTATTCATCCATTTTCTTCACTCCAAGGGTCCACCTCCTTCAAATCTCCACCTTCAATTCATACATTTTTTACGATCCTATTCCTTTTTTACGAATACAAATATAAATTCTTTCATATTTCTTTTTAAAAATAAAATTATTTGGATAATCGATGTTATCTTTTCTTTTTTAACTTTCATAAATCCTTTTGTTCTTAATGTTTTTGGGACTATAAAAAATCTATTTTTTATTTCTTATTTTAATTTTTTTTAATATAATTTTTTTTTAAAAGGAGGGGTTTTTTTTTTTTTGGGGGGGGGGGGGCAAATTTTTAAATTTAATTACCCCATATAGTT
>JAVDBV010000993.1:26204-45691 GCA_032619315.1 Piper longum
CCCCCCCCCCCCCCCCCCCCCCCCCCCCCCCCCCCCCCCCCCCCCCCCCCCCCCCCCCCCCCAAATTGTTCAATTTCATGACCCCATATAGTTAAAAAATAAAAATTTTGTTTTTTTTTTACTTTCTTTTTTATTAGATCCATTTGAAAAGATATTTGTTTAGATTTATGCCACGGCTTACACATAGAAGTGGGTGTATTAGTTCACGACGTAGAATACCAAAAAGGGTTATTCATGTTCAAATGAGTTTGAACAATATCATTGTGAATGTTACATATGTACGAGGTCGAGTCATTTCTTGGTCTTTCACTGGTACATGTGGATTCAAGGGTACCAGAAGAGGGATACCTTTTGCAACCAAAACCACCACGGCAAATTATATTCGTATAGTAGTAGATTAGGGTATGCAATGAGCATAAGTCATGATAAAAGGTCTTGGTCTTGAAAGTATGTGGCATATTTTCAAACCAATGTGAAGATACCTCACACCAAATTGGCACAAATCCCCGTACCAAACCAGCAGGGTCAGAGCCTTGCCCTGGTTGTAATGGATCTACTCAACATAAAGTCAAACTGATAAAGTCTAAGCAATGCTCGAACTTCTTTGAAGTAACTGGCCTGGTAAGTAACTTTACTGCATTGTCATTGATATAAATTTTCATAGGATGAACCAGCCCTTCATTGATGATCTCCTAAAATTTATGATATCGCACATTAATATGCTTAGTTCTAGCATGAAAAACCCGATTCTTTACCAAATATATTACACTTTGGTTATCACACTGCAACTCTACCTTATTTTTTGTATAGCCAAATCATCTACCAAACCATTTAACCATATAACCTCCTTAGCACATTCCATTGTTGCCATATATTCTGCCTTTTTTTTAACAAGGCAATGGTCACTTAAAGCATAGACCGCCAACTAATAGCTCCTACACCCAATGTAAAAATATAACGGGTGGTAGACCTTTGATCAATGTCTCTTGCATAGTCTGAATCCATAAAACCAATCACATAGTAGTTATTATGAGAATATAAAATTTCATACCTTGTAGCACCCCTTAAGTATCTCATAATTCATTTAATTGCATTCCATTTCTCCTTGCTTGGGTTAGACATATATGTACTGATTACACTAATTGCATGTGCAATATCTAGCCATATGTGAGACATCCAATAGCCTGAGCATACCGTATATGAGACATAGTAGCCCACTCTTTGTCTGTTGTAGGACATAATAAAGCAGATGACGTGAATTTTTGAGACATATGAGTTGACATCAATTTGGATTTATCCATCCCAAACCTCTCCAACACTTTCTCCATGTAGCAGCCTTGAGAAAGCCACAACTTTCGGCCTTTTCTATCTCTTTTAATCTTTATGCCAAGTGTTTTTCTAGCTTCCCTCAAGTCTTTTATATCAAATTCCTTAGACAATTAAAACTTTAGCCTTTTCAATTTAGACATATTCTTAGTAGCAATAAGCATATCATCGACATATAACAAAAAATAAATGTATATGTAGAGTCATTCAGCACCTTGTAATACACACAACTATTATATTCACTTCTATAATGACCAACTGATAGCAGAAAGGAATCATACCTCTTGTACCATTGGCGAGATTGTTTTAACCCATAAGGTGACTTCTTCAATTTACACACCATGTTCTCTCTATCAAGCTCCTTCAATCCCTCTAGTTGATGCATATAAATTTGTTCCTCTAAGTCACCAAGAAGAAACACTATTTTCACATCGAGTTGCTCCATCAAGATCTTACACTGCCCCAATAACTAACAAAACCCGAATAGACATGTGTTTCACCATCGGGGAAAAAATTTCATCGTAGTCCACCCCCTCCTTTTATGCATATCCTTTTGCCACTAACCAGACCTTAAACTTTTCCCCATCTTTTTCGGATAAAGATTCCTTACACAAAAAAACCCCACTTACAACCAATAGCTCTTTCTTCACCTTTGGTGACTCCACCAAAGCCTAAGTCTCATTCTTGTAAAGTGATTCGAGTTGTTTTTGCATAGCTATCATCCATTTGTTTGCCTCCTTCCAGTTCATGGCTTCCTTGTAAGAAGTTGGATTATTACCTCCAATCATCAAAGCATAGGCGACTGACTCCTCATATCCAAGTCGGGTTGGTGCTTTTGTAGCTTTCCTTTCCCAGTCCCTTGCTAGCATGTTAGTGTCCATAGATGGTTCTTGATGATCAATCTGATCAGTTCTAGATGAGCTTTCCATTTGGATTGGTTGTTGTGACACCACCTCATTTAATTCCCTAGAGGATATTGTCCCCTCAACTAATTCCGCCTGTACTATTGTCCTTCTATCATCTTTAGCCTGCACTTTTTCCTCCTTTAGTCAATCTAGCTACAACATTCTTTCCTCATTAATTACAATATCCATTCTTATAACAATCTTATGTGAAGATGGATCCTATAATTTATAGCTCTTCACACCTTTATTAAAACCAAGAAAGAAACACATCTTTTCTTGAAGTCAAACTTTTATTATTGTGAATCTTGTATGTTCAAAACACACGGACTACCAAATACCCTTAAACCAGAGTAATCAATTGGTTTACTGGTTCATACCTCTTCAGGAGCTTTGCCATCCAGTGCAGTATGTAGTGATATATTGATTATATAACATGACATATTAATAGCTTTTACTCAAAGCATCTTCCTGAAGCCCACATTTAGTCACATACATCAAGACTTCTCCAAAAATCTTCTATTCATCTCTTCTGTCACACCATTCCATTGAAAAGTATATGATGTATTTAAGTACCTTGAAATACCTTCTTTCTTACTATTAAAACTTAAATTCCCTGGATGTGTATTCCCCTCTATTGTTAGACCTTAAATACATGACGTTCCTCCCGGTTTGAGTTTCCACCTCGGCCTTCCACTCTTTGAATTTTGTGTAAGCTTCATCCTTATGCCGAATGAACTCCACCCATATTTTACAAGAGTAATATCAATAAAGGTGATAAAATAAATAGCTCCTCCATCAGATTTGTTCACGGATGGACCCATACATCTGTATGCACATAATCTAAGACTTGTTTAAAAGTATGAGAAGTAGTTTCAAATTGTATTTTTGCTTGTTTTCCAAACACACAATACTTGCAAAGATCGAGATTGCATTTCTTGAAGCCCTCCAAAAGATTAATCCTATGTACCTCAGTTATACCCTTCTTACTCATATACCCTAATTGCATATGCCAAAGTAGTGTAGAATCTCCATCCCCCTCAAATTGGGATGATATAGCTCCTCCACCAACAATAGTCGTACCTTGTAGCCGATATAAACTACAACTTTTCAGCCACTTCATAATTACCATGACACCATGGACAATTTTTATCACCTCACTGCTCATAATGATCTTACATCCCGTTGCGTCTAAGCAATTAAAGAGATCAACTTCTTTCTCAAATTTGGTGCATGTATATCGATCAAAGTTCAAACTGTTTTATCAAACATCTTGATTTGAATAGTACCAGTACCCACTGTTTTGCTGGCTGTATTATTCCCCATCAATACATGACCACCATCAAGAGATTTATAGTCATGGAATCAATGCCTATTAAGACTCATATGGAAAGAACAACCAGAGTCAAGTACTTATGAATCTGGTAGAGCACTTACCTCATCTTAGACATTTAGGAGATCACCATTGTCATTACCATCCTCAGCCAAACCAGCTTGATCCTTGTTGGTAGATTGTTTCTTTACTAAGTCCTCCTTCATCTTAACATAGTCTTTCTTGAAATGACCTTCTCTTTTGCAATAGAAACAGGCAAGTTTCCCTTTCCTTTCAACTTGGACCTTTCCCTACTCCCAATTCCCTTGTTCATTCTCCTTCCACTATGACCATTTGTTTCAATCGAGAGACTTGAACTTCCTTATTATTCTTTTGTATCCTTAGTCATGAAATCATCCAATAGCAAAGCCTCTACCACATCATCATAGTCAATAGAATATTTACTATAAAGAAGTGTCTGACCAAGATTGTCATAGGATTTGTTTATGGAACCTATGATTAACAAAGTCTTGTCCTCCTCATCAATCTCAACCTCAACACTCAGCAAATCAGTGACTGCCCTGTTGAATTTATTGAGATGATCATGCAAAGAGTTATTCTCTCCCATTCTCATGATATAGACCTGATTCTTAAGATACAATTTGTTTGAAAGAGACTTAGTCATATATGAATTCTCTAGACTAAACTTGATTCATTAAAATCATAAAGCTATTATTAAACTTTTAACCAGACAACTGTCTTTATCATTCATCTGTCGTTGTAATTATAGGATGACTTTGTATATATCATCAAATTAACTAGTGCTGATATATGAGTATCAACACTAACTGATGTTATTTTTCCCATAGAATTGGCTAACAAAATCTTCTAAACAATATAACAAATCAGGCGATATAGAAAGTTTTGTGTGTGTAAACTAGTTAAGTTGTTCCAAATGAATGCAAACCTCAATCTTTGATCGATGTCGAACCCAAAGTTACACTTTTATGGGATGGCATTTTCATGTAGAAGAAAGAAGCAACAGTGCACAGGGAGACAGAGCACTTTCGTGGGTTTTGATGCAAGATTGATTGGAAGTGTGGTTGTAGATGTTTGGTTATAGGTTATGATATAAGTTTTTATTTAACTTCTTCTCTAATTACTGTAGTTTTGAATATTGTATTATATCACCCGATACGTCGCACTCGCATATCATCTTTAAATATGGCACAATTTAACTTTTTGTATAATTTTAATCGATATTTGGTATTTTATTATGAAATTTTTATAAAATCTATTTTTTGTTGAAAATTTTAGTACTTTAATTAGTATTTAATAAAATATTGATGATAAAATATATTTTTATAATTATATAGAATATTTTATTTATTATTTTTAAATATGGTTCATGACCCGGTTGAACCAACTATGCTCCTTATCACCTAAAGGTTAAGTATACTCACCGGTACGGTATTTAAAATTATAGTATTTACCCACACCTCGGTAACCTGTTAGTTGGGCACCATTCCACTGACCTTTGAGAGATTATCTCCATGGTATGGGCGCCTCCACCGTGTTGAACCGGTAGTAAAGACGACAGCCGACACCGTTGGAGAACAAACGCAGCCTATCTATGGCCTCCACAACATTTTGCCACTGAATTATTTTTTTAATCTACTTCAAGAATCAAAACATCCAAAATACATTTGAGATACAATTCTTTCTAGTCCAATTTGCAAGATTATGGGTACAACTATTTTCTTATCTATAATCCACTTGAAAGTGGGTTTAATTCTAACTAGATTGCTACTTAATATATCAAATTAATGACTATAAAAACAAGAGCATTCAACATTTTTATTGCCCACAATAAATGAGATAATGTTTTTACTATCGGTACAAAAAATAACACTTCCTTCTATACATTTTTCAGCAACTTGAATGCCATGAAGCAAAGCAAGGGCTTCAGATGTGGTAGCATCATCTCCTTGACTAGAACCAGCTGAAACAAATATATTTCCATTTCTATAACTCCAACAATATATTCCCCATCCACATATTTTTGAGTATTCATCAAAGCTACCATCAACCATTATAATATAATCAAATTCATGGAGTGAAGGCATTGTATGAGATAATCATAAGGGTTTACATTCATATAAGATCTTTGCCCATCCATACGAGAGGAATAATATTTTGATTTAGTGCTCCAATGAAGCTTGATTCTCTCACAAACAGCTTGTAGATCTGGGAGACATGCAGAATTAAACTTGATGTCATTTCTGATTTGCCAAACTCTATACCAAATAAACAACAAAGGAAGAATCATTTTGATAGCATTTTCTGATTCGTATTTCAACAATCTATGAGCCGTACTAATAATTTCAAATGGACTTCTGATCTGCCAATCAGGAGATCTATAATTGCGAACACCAAATATAAGTACTCTTGTGATTTCACATTCGGTAATAAATGGCTAATAGATTCACCTTCCTTGTTGTTTAGATTAACCAAATACAAATCCCTTATTTCAACAACTCATAGATGAGAAGTATCAATCAAAATATACACACCACAAACCTAGTTGGATAAAAATAATTTTACGTGAAAATCACAAATTTGTAAAAAACTCACGGGTCAAATGGTTAGATCAAATTTACTATATTACAACTTAATATAAAAAATATCCACGAAAAGAACAAACTCCTAAATATTAATTTATTATACTTTCTACAAAATTGGTATTGATTATAAAGAAAGAAATCATGAACAAAATAGAGAATTATATATTAAGAACAAAACAAGGTTATGATTTTATATATTTATGAAGGAGGGATAACCCAACACTTGTTGCGTAATTGACAGGATCTATCTATATTAACACCTCTTGCAAATAAATTGTCAGCAGTAGGAAGCCCATTGTTTACAATCCTCCATCGAAAAATTAACTGCGTAGGTGGCAATCTCATGCTCCACCAGCTTTGCCAATACTCCTCAAGTCTCTTGGCATGGACCTTCCCAAGTAAAAGTCTATTTTTTCTATTAACAGTATATTCACCATTTGTAGCTTCAATCCAATGTAACCTGTCAATCTTATTTTTCTCTAGTGGAGGCATCACAAGGATCAGTCTTGCATCTCCCTGCATAAATAGCTGCTTGATTTTTGCAGTTTTCCATTTGTCATTATACGACACTGTCAACACGACTGCTTGAAAGTTGTTGATACCTAGGATTAAACCTGGGAATTAAGTTTGGGCAACCAGGACACCAAGGGTCAATCCCGAATCTGATTGATTTACCATTCCCAACTGTCCAAATTACTTTGTTCTCTAGCTGTTTTAAGACTGATTGCAGCTCTTCCAAAAAGGAGTAGAACTTTGTACTTCGCCACCATATGTTATTATTCTCATATTTTGCTTGAATTGCTCTTGCCGCCTTGATATTATTATCCATGCTAACTTAGTTATAAAGTATTTTGTATATCTAACATCAGTTGTGGATGATATTGGTGGCATATATATAGAGTAATAAGAAAGTTTTATTTCTTGTTGGATTAAGAGAGACCTGTGAAACATATTCTAAGTCCTTTTTGAAGGCCTATTAAGCCTAACAATGGTATATGAGACAAGTTGGTTTTAGTGGTGGCCCACACCGATTGTAGAAGGCTCCTTCGTCGTGGGTTCTGCCTGATAAACGTTTCACACTAAGCTCTTTGATCCTTCCCTGGGCCTCTTCTCTAGGCTTTGCTATTACTATGGAATATGGATCTATGTAGTGGCCTTCTAGAAGCTTCACCAAAAGCTACTAGTAGCTTCCCAAATGCCTACTATAGTATGGTCTAGACTTTCCAATGCCTCCTTCTTTGCCACCAACACATGCTACTAGGAGAGTCATTAAGCTACCTTGTTTGCATTCCCTACCATACCACAATGCCTGCAGAGTAGTAGCTTCGCTAGAAGCAAGACGAGGTAGCGAAGCTTTCATGACAACGCTCGTGGAGTGCTTGACTTACGAGCTTGTGTAGGTAGTAAGGCCTCGCCCTTCTCAAGAGGGCTCTCAGAGTCAGGTGCGAAGCAATTGCCCCCATTTGTAAAAGCCAAGTTGGTTTTAGTGTTGGTCCACACCGATTGTGGATGATTCCTTCATTGTGGGTTCTGTCAAATAATTTAAGAGAAGTTTTATAATTTAAAGAAAGTTTGTCAGACAGTAACATGTAAGTTTTGAAGAGATTGCCAACCGATGATAATTTTAGGGTCACCCGATATGTGAAGGGGAGATGCTGTGTTTGTCGCACATCGGTCGTGGATGATGTTGATGACTTGTATATAGACCAATGAAAAATTTTTATTCTCTAAACTAGTTTTTGGATTAAGAGAGACCCGTTAAACCTATTATAAGTCTCTTTTGAGGGCCCATTGGGCCTAACATAAAGGCAATGTTCATTGGGCCTAACATAAAGACAACATTCATTGGGCCTAACATAAAGGCAACATTCATGTTGGACAAATCCTTAATGCCAACTCCACCAAGATCTTTTGGTTTGCAAATTCTCTTCCTGCGGAACGTGTTTTATTTTGCCCCCACCAAAATTTAGCTTTGCTTCTATTAATATTCTTTATAATGTTGGAGGGCAACTTAAATGCAACATTCATTGGGCCTAACATAAAGGCAACATTCATGGGGTCTAACATAAAGGCAACATTCATGTTGCACAAATCCTTAATGCCTACTCCACCGAGATCATTTGGTTTGCAAATTCTCTTCCACTTTATGAATCTGAAGAATGTGTTTTATTTTGCCCCCACCAAAATTTAGCTTTGCTTCTATTAATATTCTTGATAATGTTGGAGGGCAACTTAAAACAACTCATCAAATAATTTGACATTGTATTTGTCACTGACGGGACCAAACATGTTCTAGCAGCAAAAGTAAGTGCATTGCATCTCCAACTGTTGGGATTAACAAGAATAAACTAAATATAAATCCCCTATTTCAACACATAAAGATGAGAAGTTCCAAACAAATAGAGAGATCAGGCAAATTAATTTTATATGGAAAACCCCAAATTTGGGATAAAAACAACGGGGCAAACGGCCAGATCAAATCACTATATTACAAGTTTGATATATAACAGATTTTTAGGAGAACAAAATCCCCAATACTAATTTATTGTACTTTCTACAAAATTGGTATTGGATGAGAAAGAAAATAAAGAATTACAGATTATAAATATAAGAACTTGGTGAAATTACCGTTGACAATTGTAAGCGAATCTAAATAAAACATTCACATTTTTCAATCCACACAATTTTCTTTCTCTGTTTGCAGCAACAATTTTCTCCAAACCAAAAAACCAAAAAACCAAAGAGGAAAAGCGTCGTATGTTACTTGTATTCATTTCAACAAACAATATCTACAAATCTGGATTTTTACCCAAAATAGGGTTGCAATTTTATGTATTTACGGAGGTGGGACAATCCAACAAACCTCCCCTTCCCAACTCCATGAAATACCTCTAGCTAGCATGGGAAGCCCCATCCATGCCTACTCCATTCCTGCAATAAACATGTTTCTCCTTTGACACAACTTTAGTCATTAAGTCTAAAACATTGCTTTCAGTATGGATTTTTGTTAGCTCAAAAGATTTATTTTTCAACACATCTCTTATCCAGTGATATCTTACATTAATGTGTTTAATCATTGAATGAAAACTTGAATTCTTACTCAAGTGAATTGCACTCTGGCTATCACAGTGTATAATATATCTGTCTTGTTTAACACCACTTTCATTCAAAAATCTCTTCGTCCATAACATCTCCTTACAAGCTTCTGTAGCAGTAATAAACTCGGCTTTAGTTGTGGATAATGTAACACACTTTTGCAACCTAGACTTACCAAGACACAACCCCATTAGCAAAATTAACAACAACCCCAGATGTTGACCTTCTGCTCTCCAAGTCACCTGTCATGTCTGCATCTGTGTAGCCAACTAACAAAGATTTATCACTTCTAAAATATAAACACATTTTGGATGTACCTCTCAAGTACCTCATTATCCATTTAAATGCTTGCCAATGCTCTTTGCTTGGATTTACTAAATGTCTGGTCTTGTACAAACCATAACATACATCAAACTACCAACTGCAGAAGCATAAGGAACCTTTGTCATTTCCTTCATCTCTATTTCACTTAAATCACTTTTCTTCAACTTGAAGTGACCCCCAAGTGGAACTCCAACCGGCTTTGCATCTTTCATGTTGAATTTTTCAAGTACCTTTTCTATGTACCTTTCCTGTGACACCCAAAGCTTACCAGCTCACCTGTCACGCCGAATGGACATTCCCAAGATTTGCTTTGCCAGTCCCAAATCCTTTGCAATGAAGGATTTGTGTAAATTCTTATTTAAACTGGCAATCTTGGCCCCATCATGTCTTACAATAAACATGTCATCCACATAAAGCAGTAAAATAATAAAGTCACAATCATCAAACCTCTTGATGAACACAAAGTGATCAGAAACAGACTTCTTGTACCTATTACTTTCCATACAAAAATCAAACTTTTTATACCACTGTCTAGGAGCTTGTTTCAAACCATACAAACTCTTTTTTCAGTCTGCACACCATCTGTTCCTTTCCTCTGACTTTAAAACCCTCTCGTTACTCTATGCATATAGTCTCCTCAAGATTGCCATGAAGAAAAGCCGTTTTCACATCTAACTATTCAACTTCCAAATATAAACTTGCAGCCAAAGCCTGAACAATTCTAATAGAAGACATTTTGAAAACAGGAGAAAAGTTTCCATCGAAATCAATTCCTTTCCCCTATCTGAAGCCCTTCACCACCAACCTTGCCTTGTACCTTGGTTGTGTATTATTTTCTTCATAGTAGACCCATTTGTTCTTCAATACCTTCTTACCCTTAGGAAGATCCACCAACTCATAGGTGTCATATCATGCAAAGATTTCATCTCATTTTCCATTGCCTTCAAGCACTTCTCCTTTTCTACATGAGTTTTCACCTCACTAAAATTTTCTGATTCTCCACATTCAGTGATTGTCACATATTCTGATGATGGATATCTTATTGATGTAACTGGTTCACGAGCTGATGTTCTCACATTAGTTGGCTGCCCCAGAATCTACCTGTTCATGTCGAACATCAACAAACTCATTAGAAATATCTTCACACACCACATCCTCACCGTCATCATCACTGGGTGGGAAAATAATTTTGTCATCCTGGGCCGCCTCTTCACTTCTAGTTGAGGTTAAAAGTTCTTTTATTTTTTCCAAGCTTTCCTGAGATTTATTTTGAGGAATTTCTTCTTTACCAAAGTCCTCAATTGTTTGATCCTCCCCGAAGACTACATCTCTGTTTCGGATCAGTTTTCTATTATTAGGATCCCAAAGTTTGTATCCAAACTTATCATTACCATATCCCATAAAAATGTATTCAACAGCTCTAGATTCAAGCTTTATAACTTATCCTTTGCTCCTTGGGAAATAACTGACTTTTTTGTCACTCTAAACCTTTTCTGGTATGTCATTGTCTAAGGAATATGTGAGAGATCTATTGATCAAATAACAAGCTGTGCTCATGGCTTCACCCGAGAAGCTTTTAGGCAACTTAGCTGAAGACAACATACTTCTGACCCTCTCAGAGATGGTCATGTTCATTCTTTCAGCCACTCCATTATATTCAGGAGTATAAGGAACTGTCTTCTCATGCCTAATCACATGCTTGCTATATTCATCAAACTCAACATAACAATATTCACTACCATTATCACTTCTAAGACATTTCAAGAGCTTACTAGTCTATCTTTCAACCAATAAATGAAAATTCTTAAAGATGTCAAAAACATCACTTTTATTTTTCATGCCATAAGCCCATGCTTTCCTAGAAGTATCATCAATAAAAGTGACAAAATAAATAGAACCGCCAAGAAATTTTACCTCCATAGGCCAACACATTAGTATGTACCAACTCAAGAACTTCTGACTTCCTTGTACTTGTGCTTGCAAAGGATGTCCTACGTTATTTCCCGACCAAACAATGGTCACAATTACTAATTTTGATATCCTTAATTTTGGGAAGGAGTTTCAGCTTCTTCAATGTCTGTATTCCCTTCTCACTCATGTGTCCTAATCGATGGTGCCATAAATCAGCAGTGGAATCAAATGAGGAGATATTAGCCTCCCCTTGAACTAGACTCGTCTCAATCTTATACAAACTACAACACTTATTCCCTTTAGCAACAACAAGAGAACCTTTCACAAGTTTCGACACACCTTGTGAAAATTGTGAACCAAATCCCTTCATCATCAAGCACTCTGGTTGATAACAAACTCATCGTCAATCTGACATTTTTAAGCACCAATCTGTAACCCATGTTTGTTACGATATACACATCTCCAAGTCCCACAATTCTGGAAGTATCACTATTTTTCATCTTCACTATACCCAAATCTGAAGATTCATAGGTAGTAAAGAAATTTCAGCTTGGAGTTGCATGGAACAATGCTCCCGAGTCAACTACCCAACTAGCATCATAATCACCCATCAAACAATCATTCCCATCATCAGAAAGAATCACCATGTCCTCATGTACAACATTAGTATTCTTTTCTACTTGATCCTTGTTGTCCTTATTTTTCAAGTTTTTCCTAAGCTTCAAACAATCCTTTTTTATATGACCTGTCTTGTCACAATAATAACACTTCAAGTGCTTCTTAGATTTAGACCTTCCTCGACTGTTGTCCATCCTGTTTATATCTATATTTCTTAATTTACATCTTGCCTCTTCTGACACTAATATATGAGACCTTGAAGTTGGTAGAGATTTTCTCCTCACCTTGTCATTCACTAAACTACTTGTTACCATGTCTATTGTGAGTTTTCTATCCGGAGTAGCATTGCTCAAAGAGATCACCAATGTTTCCCAACTTTCTCGTAAAGTGTTGAGGAGTAGGATAGCTTGTCATTCCTCATCTAGAGTCATCTTCATCCTGACAAGTTGAGTAATAATACTCTTAATCTCATTGAGATGCTCACTTATATTACTTCCATCCTTATACCTCAAGTTCACTAATTTTCTTATTAAAATGGTCTTATTGCCAGCAGTATTCCTCCCATATAGCTTTTGATGATGTCAATTCAAAAACATGATGATACTCCGCTTCATCTACCCATTGTCTCAAACAAGTCATAGCCTTCCTATTCAACTTATTTCGGTCTTTATCAGTCACCTCTACCGATTTCTGACCAGTGATAGGTTCGAACAAATCTTTTAAATACAAATGATCAATCATTTTTTTTTCCAATAGTGCCAGTTACTAGGCCCTTTAAGAGATATCATCTTAACATGCATCTCATCAGCTATCTTGGTTAAATATAAATCACAAACACACCAACTAAGCTCTTAGAAATTTCGTCGAATACCTAGAGGGCAATAAATATCAAACACATCAATTTGCTACTAACAAATCAACCAGGCTCTCATACTACTTGTTGGGATTAACAAGAATAAACCAAATACAAATCCCCTATTTCAATACATAAAAATGAGAAGTCCCAAAAATAGAAAGATCAGACAAACCAAATTTATGTGGAAAACTCCAAATTTAGGGAAAAAACGACGATGCAAATGGCTAGATCAAATCCCTATATCACAAGTTTGATACAAAACAGATTATGAGGAGAACAAACTCCTCAATACCAATTTACTGTACTTTATATAAAATTAGTATTAGATGAGAAAGAAATAAAGAATTATAAGAACTTGGTAAAGTTACCAATTGTGAGCAAATCTCAATAAAACATTCATCTTTCTTCAATCCACACAATTTTCTTCCTCCCTTTATATAAGTAGTTTTTCTCCAAAACTAGAAAACCAAAAAACCAAAGAAGAAAAATGTCGTACATTGCTTTTATTCTTTTCAACAAACAAAATTTGCAAATCTGGAATTTTGCCTAAAATAAGGTTACAATTTTATATATTTATGGAGGAGGGGCAACCCAACACCAACCACATAACTTCTTTTTGATTCCGAAAACAAAAGGTGAGGGCCATTTGATCTTATTCCTCCCCCAAAAATGGTGGCATGCCCAAGTATTTAATTCCTTCTAGGATAATAGGCATTTTCAACGCTGATTTGATCATTTTTTTGGTACTAGCCATGATTTGTCATACCAGATCAGTATAATATTCGGTCGGCCTTCTTGAAGATATATCAGATATATATCAAAGAAATTAAGAAATAAACTGTTATAAATAAAATATGATTATGATAATATATGACAAAAATTAACTACAAACAAATATAGCTATTTCATTCATCTTATAAGATTGATAACGTCAGAGTGAAATGCAGACGTAAATAGACATTTTAGACATTGCACAATATCTGTGCATGATTCACCAATCAAATAATTCTTCAAACGGGTAACCCTAGTTGATTTTAATTCTTTACTATAATAATTATACATAAAACCATATTTTTCTAATGGTATACCATATTTCCATCATTCGTGACATATTTATATAGTTAAAATAACCAATATACAATAAATATAAGCAAAAATTATTAACATATTAATGATAAGTAAACAAAATTTATAACAATTAAATTTTTTAAAATTTTCATATATAATATGTCGATTGAAAATTTTTATACATGAATATATAATACGGTAAGTAAACAAAATTCATATATTAAAAATTTTCAATTATAATTTTAAGAATTATAATTAAAAATTTATAATAATAAATGAGAAGAAAAATACATTTAAAATAATAACTCCCGTCACTCCCTAAAAAAATGCTCCACAGTTCCTCCTCCCCCCACCCTTCCCGCAGGGCCGCCGCATCCGCTCTCCCCATGTCTAGCCGCCATCCACCCTCCCCACCGTCCCCCACTCTCCTCCCTCTTCATCCTCCCCTCCCCTCTCCCGCCCTTCTCCCTCCTCACTGCCACCTGCCCTCCTCCCTCTTCACCCTTCCCCGCCTTCGTCCTCCTTCACCCTCCCATCCCCTCCCCCTCTTCATCCATTTCTGTTCGTCATAATCAGCAACATTTGTATAGCCGACGCATATCGTGTTCGCTAGCTGCCGATACCGATATGCAGCGACAACATGGCAAACCTTGGTACTAGCGGGAATATTTGGGCTTAGAAGATAAAAAGACCTGCTGAAATTTACCTTCTGCCCAGACATGCTTTCATATGTCGAAAGGATATTCTTCAACAATTGAATTTCAGCTGCTGAAGCTTTACAAAGAGCATGATATCATCAGCATACATGAGGTGTGTTATAGGGAGGAGCTTTTTCTGTCACTTTCAGACCATGAATTTCGCCTAAACTTTCAGCCCTCTTAATAAGTCTAGACAACCCCTCAGATGCTAGAATAAAAAGACAAGGAGGTAAAGGTTCACCTTGTCGTATTCTTCTTGTAGGCTTCATTGATCAGAACAGATGGTCATTGATAGAGAATGAGATTGAAGTAGAGGAAATGCATCAATTAATCATACTACACTTCTCACAAAAACCCAATGATCTTAGAAAATTTATAATATAGTGTCATTCTAATCTATCAAAAGTAGGCATGTCTAATTTCAGAAAACTTCTTTGCTTTAGATTGTAAAGTTTTGATGCATTCCCCAGCGACAATTACATTGTCTACTATCTGCCTCCCTTTCAAAAAAGCAGATTGCTCGTCTACAATGCAGCCGTAATCTTAGATATGATCTTGCTTTCTCGTTGCAAAGAGTAATAGGTTTGCACTGCTCAAACTTTTGGCTGCTGATTTCTTTTAGGATGGGGATAATAGTTGTTTCATTAATAGTATTTGGAAGTTTGAATTCCTTAAATAAATATTGGATGATACTCTTTATCAGTGCGAATCACACTCCCTACTTTTTTTGTAAAATTCCCCATTCATCCCATCTGGACCTGGTGCTTTCTAACTAGTCAATTGTTTCACAACTGTTCATATCTCATCTTCACTAGGTGGGGCTGTGAGACAATTATTCTCTTCGCTTGAAATACCTGGCTTAAATAGAGAGGCAACTACATCTTGTCGCTTAAATCCTGCTGTTGACATAACCTGTCCCCATTGTTTTAAGAATTGAGCAGCAATTTCTTGGGAATTTTCAGTAAGCTTTTCATCTTCCTTTTCTATTCCCAAGATCTTAATTTTTTGCTTGCTCCTCTTCATTTTTTGATGGAGGAAATATCTTGTATTTTAATCTCCTAACTTAATAAACTGTTCATGGCTCTTCTGCTTCCATAAACTTTCTTGCTTCAGAAGAAGACCCTCCTAAGAGAATATTGGCCATATCAGTTGTTATCTTCTTACCATTTTCATTTAAGTGTTCCTCAACCTGAGCTCCAAGCTCTTCAACTCGTCCGTCAATATTTTCAAATCTTTTGTGATTCCATTTACTAAGGGCAGGCCTAGTAGACATAATTTTTTTTATTTATGTTGTAGCATCAGCATTCCATGCTTCCCTTATTACAAAGTCTTATTCTTGTGCCCAAAAATTTTTAAATCCGAAATTTTTGTTCTCTTAATCCAACCCCCTGGAGCAAAATTACGCAGAATTGGCAAATGATCCGATAAGAAAGGCTTAAGATGGTAGAGTCTAGCTTGCGGAAATAAATTAATCCATGCAAATTTTGCACAACCTCGATCTATCCTGGCAATTATTTTACTCATCCCTTCTTGTTTATTAGTCCAAGTGAATTTTTCTTCTACAATCCCAATATCAATTAAATCAAGTTTCTTCCATGCAGTAATTATTTCCTCTTGTAGTCTGCCTTTCCAAACCCCCACCAATCTTCTCATTAATAGAAAAAACCAAATTCAGATCTCCTATGATCAACCAAGGTTCCTTGGGAGAAAAAGCCATGGCATTACTTGCTCTACAAATTCCAATTTTTCTTCTCTTTTAGGAGCACTGTAAGTAAAGCACACTCAGAAACTTTTGATTTTCATAAAGTTATGCACCTTCACAGCAATCAAGTACCTTGACTTGTGTATCAAAGTGACATCGATGGGATCTTGCCATAACAAACAAAGTCCAAGAGGGCGAGACGGAGGTGGTCGGGGTCACTAAAACAATTTATTATTTTTATCACACTTCAAAATCTGAGACATCTCGATAAAATAATTATGGAGACAGTTTAAAACTAATCGCTATTGTATTATAAAATTGCAAACGCTTAATAATTTTAACGTCACTGACTCCCTGCAGACCAACTTTCCAGTAGTAGTGTTAATCTAACTGCGAGTTCGCAATACAAGAAATCTAATCAATAGATGTAGAACCTAAATCTCCTCCGGCAGAAGGAGATTTCGGTGTTGCCCAACAGCCGAACACCAACAATGGCATAATAATTTCAGGCAATATCGTTGAAGTCGAAGGAGACTGGTGGCCACAAAATTATCGAAAAGGAGTCATTTCTGAAAATCTGATTAGTGGCCACCCACGGAAACCACCCCTCCAGTGGAGGAGAAGAGATTTCGGTTTGTAGACGTGTCATATATCCTAGGTAAATCTATAATATAGATAACCTCCATTTTCAGTAGGTTCCCCGAACTTAACTGCCAATACAATATATCGCAGTTCTTATTCCACCATTATTATATGACTCAGGTCACTTCATCAAAATCAGAGCGTTCAATATGCCGTATTTCTTTTTCTGATAGCATCCAGTTCCTCCATCAGACTGCCAAGTGACAAGAAAGAGGAGCCACCTTCTCCAATTGCCTTCCTGGCCATGTCTCCGAGTACCTTGGCTCTCTTCCTCATCTCCCTGCTTTCCTCCCCATTTCCCATCACCTTCCCTATGGCATCTTCAATGGCCTCCCTTTCCACCACATCTGCAACCTCCTCTTGCCAGTTGACCCACCTCTTTACTCCAACCTCCACCCCCACCTTCAACACCTGGGTGATCAGCTTCTCGTTGTAAAACTGATCTGCAAAGCCCGGCCAAGTGATCATGGGCAGGCCGAGCTAATCCCTTCCAATGCAGAATTCCAACCACAGTTGGTCACAAACCCTCCTACAGCAGGGTGACCCATGATCACAACCTGGGGAGCCCATCCCCTGATGACCATCCCCTTCTCTTTGATCCTCTCTTCAAATCCCTCCGGTAGCACTTCGCTGGATTTAACTACCCAAATGAAGGTGCAGGAAGAAGATTCAATAGCTGCAGCTGTTTCTGCAATTTGGGTCGCAGCAAACTTGATCACACTACCAAAGCAAACGAACAAGACAGAGCTCTCGGCCTTTGTATTGAGCCAATCGACGCACTCTTGTGGGTCGATGGAAGATCTCTTCCCTCTCGTCATAACCAACTTTTGGTCTATGTCTCTCTTCATACAGAGAGACAAAGGTCCAACATGCCATGTTTTCTTGCCATTCACCTCGGTGTGGTGCTTGACGTAGGCCTCCTCAAGCTCCAGAAAGCTGTTCATGATTGTTCCATAGCTTTTGCTGTCCACCTCAATTTAACTTCTCAACTAGCCTCTTAATGGTGGAGGAGCTTTTGTCTGGAACTGGAGGGACCTGTGCTATTGTTAGCACTATAGGCTCAGGAAGATCTGGGACGGTGAAGGGTTCCATGTTCGACTCCAGCTCCATACCCGGCTTGAACCTGCACAGGGAAGCCCTGATGCACATAGTAATGTAACTGAAACCATTGAACACCAATCTTGGGATGCCTAAGACACGGGCGACCTCTGCTGTCCATGGCAAGAGCAGGTCGTGTTGGGTTAATCCTACCTCCCATTTGGAGGCAGCCGGTAATTGTATATAGGCTAATGAGAAAACCTTAATTCTTAAGCTAGCTTTTGGATTAAGAGAGACTCATGAACCTGTTGCAAGTTACTTTTAGGGACCGAAGGGCCCAACAAGTGGTATCAAAGCCAACGTTGGTTTTGGTGCTGTCTCAATTAGTCACACAATTTGTCGACCGGTCCGAGTTTGCGTCTCCCAATTTGTCGGTCGGTCTGAGGGGAAGATGATTCGGGTGTTGTGATGTGTGAAGGGGAGTATTATTGGGTTAATCCCACATCCCATTTGGAGGCAACCGGTGACTTGTATATAGGCTAATGGGAAAGCTTTAATTTTTAAGCTAACTTTTGGATTAAGAGAGACCCATGAACCTGTTGCAAGTTATTTTTGGGGCCCGAAGTGGCATATGCGCTTGGGGCATGCTGGAGAAAAATCCTTGAAATTATTGATCGATCAAGGATTATTAAAAGGTGCTCGGGCTTGCAAATTAGATTTTTGCGAGCAACTGTATCAAAGGGAAGAAAACAAGGGTGAAATTTACCACAGCAATCCATGATACTGAGGGTATTTTGGATTATGTTCACTCAGATGTGTGGGGGCCTTCCAGGACAACTTCATTGGGAGGTAAACACTATTATGTTTCCCTTGTTGATGATTTTTCCCGGAGAGTTTGGGTGTATATTATGAAGACGAAGGATGAAGTGTTGGGAATTTTCCTGAAATGGAAAAAGATGGTGGAGACTCAAACAGGGAGAAGAGTCAAACGCCTTCGCACATACAATGGTGGTGAATTAAAAAATGATCTATTTCAAAAGGTCTGTGAAGAGGAAGGGATTGTCAGACACTTCACTGTCAGACATACACCACAACAGAATGGGGTGGCAGAGCGAATGAATCGAACCTTGCTGGAGAAGGTTCAATGTATGCTGTCCAATGCTGGGTTGGGCAAAGAATTTTGGGCTGAGGCTTTGGTATATGCTTGTCACATTATCAACCATTTACCATCTACTTCTATTGGTGGTAAAATTCCATTGGAGAAATGGTCTGGAAAGCCTGCTACAGATTATAATTCCTTACATGTGTTTGGTTCCACTGCATACTACCATGTTAAGGAATCAAAGCTGGATCCAAGAGCAAAGAAGGCG
>JAVDBV010000994.1:0-19063 GCA_032619315.1 Piper longum
TATATATATATATATATATATATATATATATATATAATTTATTATCACAAAATTGATCAGGTTCAACTCATCTTGAGTCGACGCCTGAGCCTAGCTTGTGGCTACCCCTACTATGACTCAGATCATACACGTAATAAAGAATTGCTCCTAAAGACCAATGGTGTTTCTTGAAAGTTATTAGTTATCTCAAAATATTTTTATTATTTTTTTTTACGGATGAAATTATTTTCAAACTTTAAATATTCACATCTAAAATATTAAATTTGGCCAAAAAAATTGCTCCAATGCAATAAAATATCATTTAACTCTATTGTAAAATTTAGGAGTGAGCTCATTGAATTGTGAGTGCATCATATTAATAATGGACTTACTGTGTAATGCGCGCACGCATAATATAATAAGGAAAATGTAAGTAACTAAATACCTCAATTATTGACGGATGGTCTCTAGGATCAACTTTTGAGTCCCATTCTCTGAATCCCTCATGCTGTTGCCTTGTCTCCTCTGGAACGCTTCTCATCTTACCCGCTTTCTCTATCTTGTCTTGCATTGCTTCATACTCTGTCTACAAAATTTAGCCACCAAATCAGTTAGGTGATTAATTAATTAAGACATTAATTATAACTAATTAAGGTTTGCACGCACCTTGACTCTCTGATAATCTCGCCGGAATTTCTCACCGTCAACGTCATCTCCAGCGACATTTTCACCAGCAAAGTACTCTTTCGGCGACCGGACCTCTATGGCATACCTCCGGCAGAAGGGCAGCCACACCTTAGCAAAGACTGAGGCCAGGTACACTGCGTGGAATGTGAGCTGGGACCCGCCGTCGTCGGAGACGTAGTACGCCAGCTTCCTGGTGTCGTAGTCGTAGGCCATGAGCGAGAGAAGAGTGTCGGCGACGAGGGCGGGCGGCTCGCGGTCGGGGTCCGCCGTGCAGACGAGCACGTCGACGGCGGGGAGCTCGTCGGGGAGGCGGTCAACGTGCGTTGCATGGAACGAGGGGCCCACCGGAACCCCTGCTGGAACAGCCAGACCGCGGCAAACCAAAGCTCGGCGAGGCTGACGGCGAGGTGGAGGAGAGGGTGGGGGGCCGAGGGGAAGCCGGCGAGACGGTGGTAGAGGAGGGAGAGAATTCCGGCGAGGAAGATGGTGAAGTAGAGCTTGTAGAGTCGGCGGAGGGGGGCCTTGGCGGTGGTGTAAAGTGGGAGCTGGGTCATGTTGGTGTAGAATTGCATGTACTAGGAAATTTGGTTGGAGTGAACTGATTGTGGATTTTGGGCATCTAATATTTATACTTATATAGCACTCTGTAAAGTTATTAATTCAATTCCCACGGAGTGCTCGTGAATTGGAGGGCAATTGGAATGATTGGCACGGGAGTAGACTAAGTCAACATATATAGACATACATGAAACAGTATTAGTTTAATTAATTGTTTCTTCTTCTTTTTTTTTTGTAGTTAGCTTATTTGAACGACTATGATCTGACGTTGGAGTTGGGATTATATTTTGTGAATAAAGAATCAGTCTATGGCTAAAGCAAACTAGAAATACATAGTTGATTAACGAAGTTGGGATTATATATATCATGTGAATTAGTGGAACATATACATGCTACGTGCATACCACTACTTTTTTTTTTTGTAATTATAATTGAGGGTAGTACTTACATTTTCTTCAAGACTGAAAAATATACATCAACAAAGTTAAAAATCAAAAGCTACACCTCGTATAGTGTATTATACGAAGTAATAAATATTTAAATCGAACCTTTTTTTAGTAAGTCCTAAGTAATTTGATTTATTTGTACGGAATGTAAAGTGTATAGGCAGGAAGTTGATAAAATTTTACTTTTTTGCATCAATAAGACTTATTTTTATTTTTATTTTAAAATACACTAAATAAAGATATTAAAAAATTATAAATACTTTAATAATTAAGATAAAAATGTTAAAATATTAGATTAGGTTGAAAATTTATAAATATGTTGGGGCGTGGGATTGCTACCCCCTCCAATCGGTCTTCGCTTCGGGTTAGAGGAGTAGGTTCTGTGGGACCAAATACGCTTTTACCGTACAAAGAAATCATGCTAGCTAAATAAAATGTCGCAAGCACGAAAAGACAATAAATTTTTATGTGATTCTTTAAGATTCAACTCGAATCCCTGAATCAGTCCATAGTGAGATTTGTACATATTTCTTCTTTGATTTTGCACTTACACAAAATAATGAATTTGACTGCTTATAATTTGATTTAATTTTGTAACTTTTACTCCAATTCAGGGATTGAGCGGGTCACAGACCTCATCGCATACCTGACTAGTTAATGGTCTACCCTTCATGTTCACAGACACGAACAAAAGCGGACACGACAGCTATACACAGGCCAGCGACGGTGTTTCCGGCAACTGAGGTTGGTGGCGATCACCCAGATCAGCGGATCTAGGATTAATGAAGCTTTCGGTGATGATCCCTTGGCTGGAAGTGGTCGTGGATGGTGGCAGCAAGGTGGGAAAGTTTTGGTAGAATTGATATCGACTATGACTTTGTCGGAGACGGTAGCGGCCTTATTTAGTGGGAGTCGATTTGGATTTGTACCAGGCGACAAGGGCAATCGATTGGAGGTAGTGGCTTGTCCTGAGGTGGCTCCGGTTGGTTGGACAGAATGCAAGAAGATGGTCGAACGCTATTGTTGCACTTTTTATGTGGACTTCTTTTGGGCAGTTTTCTAGTGACTAGTGGCTCTTCCAGCATCAGATCTTAACTTGGGTTTGTTGGCGATATTGAGGAGACCTATAACACCCCAAATTCGGTTCACCCTCATGAACTAAACCAGTGTAGTAGACTCTCAAACAAGGCTATCAATCAAGATGAGCGTACACTGGTATTACTCTATATGGTCAACATGGTCTTTTCTATTTGAAGTCCCTATCTACATTGTTTTCAAACTGGGGTGAGGTCTGCCATCCTAAGATCGGTTTGCCAATACCGACTTACACTGTAAACCCTAATCAGTACCATGAAGGTACTTCTATACTCAGGGTAAGGCTCAATCATATGTCTCAAGGTACGAACCTAATCATGTTGGCAAAGCATAAGGGAATCACTATCTCCCTAGAGGACACTCCCTCTCTGAACCCTCTATCAATGCCCCATACTCTAATACGAGCCTAACTCCTCTCGCTGGTTGGCCAATAGCTAAATGGGCTAAACTACGTGTGTGCCGATCTACTAATCATATGATCTATAAATACTGGTTATGACCCATGGACGTACTATTGTGCTGTTTGAACAATTTGATCATTATGACTATCCCATCTGGGGGTCATACTGTCATATTTTCTTACTTTGTCCAAACGCATCCCTATGAGACTGTCACTAATGGTGTCTGATTGGGTTATATTACAATATCTATTTGACCCAAGGGTGTCAGGTCAAGACAATGATTGCAAGAGACCTCATGAAATCAGATCCTATGTCATCTCATTAGAATGACCTTAGTTTTCCCAACTCTCTTCTATTCTGTTTATGTCTTTGTAACTATATCTCATTCCTCAAATTTTGACCCTACTAAGACCTAACTAATCTACTCGGTCGGCGGATGAGCAATACACGGATGGTGGTAGTGCACACTCGGTCGGTGGTAGTGCATCTCGGTCGGCTGTAGTGCAACTCAGTAGGTTATTGTGCACTTAGTCGGCGGTTGTGCAACTCGGTCGGTGGTTGCGCACTCGATCGGCGATTGTGCACTCGGTCGGTGGTTGTGCAACTTGGTCGGTGGTAGCGCACTTGGTCAGTGGTTGTGCACTCGGTCAGTGGTTGCGCATCTCGGATGGCGGTTGTGCATCTCAGTCGGTGGTTGTGCAACTCGGTCGGTGGTAGCGCATTCGGTCAGCGGTTGTGCACTCGATCGGTGGTTGCGCATCTCGGATGGCGGTTGTGCATCTCAGTCGGTGGTTGTCCAACTCGGTCGGTGGTTGCGCACTTGATCGGCGGTTATGCATTCGGTCGGTGATTGCACATCTCGTACTACGGTTGTGCATCTCGGTCGATGGTTGTGCAACTCGATCGGTGGTTGTGCAATCCATGTGGTGAGGGTTTAATCCTAATCATATACACTGTAAATCTATACTATCTCTGACATGTCTTCTTTTATGTGTTTGTCTCCATAGAAATGACTACTAATAACTACGCTCAAATTGTCCAACTATGCATGTTTGATCTGGAGGGATTTAGATCATGGTGCTGACATGTACTATGGTGACCTATGTTGAACTCCCACCAATCTCTTGAAATTTGGAGTGGCTACTCTTATCAATGCTGACTTGCCCCCAAATGGCAGTCACTGATTTGGTGCATTATCTCTGATGGAATCTCATCAAATATTTGATCTTTAGGCAATTGTGGTCTTGATCTTTTCCTCGTTATATCAAGGCCTCTAACTCACTACTTATCCTCATTCATTACTATCTTTTAGAAGTGGTTCATTTCGAGTCATCTGCCCAAACTCTAATCTATGCTCCATGTACTTCAGTGTCTTCATTGACATAAATCCCTAAGGATTTGTCCAAGGCAGTCGGTGGTCAATCTCATGTGCCAACTAACTTGCCAGTATATCCACACTGCAAGCTCCTTACTATTGCACCCTTTCTTCAAGCTTCATATTTCAAATTCCTTTAATAACTTTGTAAAAGAGTGATTATTCTTTTCATTTTATATCGAGTTTTTATCGTGTTTTGAGTGATTTTTATTTCAATTTTATTAGTTTAAAATTTTATTAGATATTATTAATAAAATGAGAAATTATTGTGATTTTGGTTAAAAATGCTAATTGCTGTTATTCTATCAAGGTATAAGAGTTAGAAGTCGATCCAAAATTAATCGAGTGCGAAATTATAACCAATCCTAGCAGTACTAGGAATGCCGATATTTGTAGCGATCAATTTATTGGAAGCGTTGAGGGAAGGTTTTGTGTGATTGCAATGCGCCGAAGGCCGGATTTGCTTATGTCGATAAAGATTAAGAAGATTTGGATAAGGATCTGAATCTTATCTTTAGCCAAACGTCAAGAGGTTTGGACTAATTCTAAAAGATAGGGCTTGAACATGATTAGAGATAAGCATGCCTTGTCATTGAAGATTAGAATTGGGCATCCTTGGCAATAAGGATGTTTAATGGGCAAATAAGAATGCTGACACTGAAACTTTAGAGTTGCATATAAGCACAGAGAAATTCTATATAAAGAGACATCCTCTTGTGTCAAAAGGGAGGAAAAAAGGAAGAAAAAAGAAGAACAATATTAGACGACTAAGGACAACACAAAAGACGAGAGAAGGAAGACAAAGAAGTTAAATTAGAAATAGAAAATGCTTTCGTTAATAGAGTTTTTCTTTATTTTGGTTTAGTTTCTTTGTAATTAAATTATGTCTTTCATATCACATATGAATTTTTTGAGTTTTATCGAATATTTTATGGAGTAAATTCTTTTATAGGATTTTCAATAAAACCTAGTGCATGACTTAATTAAGGATATTAATTTTTATTTATGTGATTGTATTTTGGATCATCTATTTTTTCCTGTTCTTAATGCTAGCATTAGACTGACCACCTATTGTTAGATCTAGAGATTTGATATTGTTTATAGATAAAAAGATTAGATTTGTCATTGAATAAAATAACTTTTGTTCATCTATTTTGGGTAATTTACATATGAGATAGAGATATACTCATATGTCTTCGGTAACTATTAAGAGCAGAATTTAATGTATTATTTTGCATATATAATTTCATATAGATATAGAAGTTGGGTGTGAGTGGTAAATTTATGTTAAATTGAGAGATTATCATGAATAATTAAATCATGTGGTTAATGATTCAAATATATAATTTATAGGTAGAAATTATAACTTTAATCATATAGATCACAAGGTGAAATTGAAAATCTTATGTTTATCGCCTTGAAGTCAATATCTTATTTAAATACAGCATGTTAGATTAATTTAGTCTTAATTCATAATTAAATCACTCTTTGAATTTGTTTTCATTTAAGTATAATTAATTAAATTAATTTTGATAATTGAGAATTTCTATTACTAATTCCTTGTGGGACGATACTTTCTTATCAATATTATTACTTGATTTGGCACATACACTTGTGTTATAATTTTCACATCATCCTTCCCACAATGTATATCATGTTCTATAGAAGTAGGACTAATATGGTGACATGCAAGACACGAACAGTTGGTCAACATCCAATTCAATCTCAGCTTACCGACATGTGGACGTGACGACTAATCTAGATCTCTTATGTGATGAACAAAACTAGTGGGCCTTTAAACCCATCACGACATTCTTGTCAGATTTGGATCTGGTATATGATAAGATCCTATACCGATTCTACCTCTACTAGCACTACAACATACCTTGCTCACACCCAACTAAACAAGCAGTTTGATATTATGATGAAAATCTATAAAAATGACTTGTCACCTTAACTGAGGTCAATTCCACATATTTTCTATCTAGCCATGAATACACGGTTGTCTAAATTATTCATGAAGAAAAATCTGCATGTAAAGAAAGTAACTAAAAATATACCTACCAGCTTGAATTGAAGTAGTCTTTACACACACATCACCTATAAATAAATTTTTCATCTTAATCGGCCGAGAATGACTCTGATACCAATTTTGTGACAACCCAAATTTCTCAGTTCCATAATTCGAGGCTTTAAATTAAACCTTCTCAACTTCCTACTTATTGGTTTCGTATTTGATGGTCCAAAATTTTCGGCCACTTCCTTTTATCTACTCCTTCTTCTTATCCTTTTTTTTTTAATTTTTGAATTATCGTAAACTATTTGGGATGATTAGCTGTGAGGTCGAGAACTCAATCAAGGGGTTCAATTACATCATTTTGACGAACAAAATATTCTTATTATTTATTTTTATATTTATATATAAAAATTTTAAATAGTGGAACCCACTAAATTATTTTAAATAAAAGTGTAACTTATATAACCAACATGAGCTGTTGCTTATATAGAAGACTACTGGCATAAATCACATTGAACTATGGATGGCTACACAAAAAAAAGGAAAGAAAGCCCACGTTGAACTACTAGCATAAATGTGGGAGATATTTAAAACAAACAATTACTACCCGTTCCTAATTCCCGTGAAAGATGAGGCATTGATAAAGGGTCCTCGGGGGCCCACCAGGGCTCACTGGGCCGCCGAATGAAGATGACAGGCTCATGACGCCCACCCCTCGTTACCGTAGGCGGGGTCTCTCCCAAATCATCTCCTCCTTGGCAAGCAACCGCCGTTGCCCCTTCCAAATCCTCCAAATTCGATCGCAAACCTCAAAATCCCTTCTTTCTCCGCCCGATCGATCGAGATCTTCGAGAGGAATCGATCGAATGTCTTGGAGCGGATTTTGATGGCGAACTGGCGCCGAATTTGGAGTTGAAGTCGTCGGCGAGGGGGAGGAGGAGGTAGAAGGTTTTGGAAGGCTAGGTATGGATCCGGAGCAGACGTTTTTGAGGGTGCACGCGAGGCTATCGGGGATGCTGCTGAGGGTTTTGACGCCGAAGATCAGGACGGCGCTCGAGTACCTCCACTTCGCCGTCGCGGTCGCCCTCTTCTGCTCCCTCATCGTTATGCACACCAATTTCGTCCAACAGGTTCGCTTATTCAACTTCTTAATATATCTATGATTTTTTTTGTTGATAGAATTTTTTGAGTGCTGGAATGTAATGCAGTTTTTTTTTAAAGATTTTTGTTGGTTGTATTTTGCTGTGATGATCACGTTGTGTCTAGTGTTTGATATCTTTGTGCTACGTGAATTATTAATTATGATGCAAATTGATGTTTGCACTGCTTTTAAGAAAGTTGACTGTCGCATTTGTGGTTGTGATATATTTAGGGCAGTTCATCTTGTTGTTTGTGTGTGTGTGTGTGTGTGTGTGTGCTTTTGTTTTTTTTTTTTTGGAGTGGTTATATAGGTGGATGAATTGGTTATTTGGGCTCTGAATGAAAGTTGAGTTCATACTGCCTTGTTAATCTTTTGAAAGTTTTTGTAGTAGCGATTTGGTTATAATGTGTATGTCTAGAAGATGTCTGAAAGTCGCTGTGTAAAACGGTTAATTCATGTTTGTTATTCTTTTATGTAGCCGGGCTGCTCTGCGGAACTATCAAAAATCAAAATTGGAGAAGCGGATTTAGTTCACATCAAGGTCAGAAATCCATCGCAGTTTTTGTTCGGTAGTTTTTAATTTTGCATTTTTCCAGGTGTTATGCTTTTATGTATGGAACTGACATTGATATTTATAACAGATTAGCAGTGCTGGACTCTGGTCTCACTCAAGGTCCGATGGTAGCTTGATTGAAACATTGGACAAGAATAATTTGGCTGATAGTCTGACCATCATGAATGCGGATGGAGATGGTTTTCCATTGTTATCGGCCAAATATTTTTTGAATTGGATTATCTCAGGATTGAGGAAAACTAAACTGAGCAGGTGGAAAAATGATAAAGAATTTTTAGAGCCCCATTCGGAATATTTAACCGACACCTGTGGCTCAAAACCGATAGCACTAGAAGCGGGCACTACAGTGGATTTTGAGGTGCCAAATGTGGAGCGTCGTGTACCTGCTAGAGAATTGTTAAAAGCAGTGGTTTATCGATTGTACATGAAGTGTTACAAGATTCTTACTTTTCCTTGGGGAGTTAGACAGGTTAGGATCATCTGAACAATAAATTTAGGCCAAAATATAATGTGATTTTTCCATAGCGGACTGAAATTTGATTTGCAGAAACATGCAGGTTCTGACATTTCTTCTGAATTTTCCAAGTTGCCACCTTTGTTTCAGTTGAAGAATTTGCAATCTTTGATGGGTATGGCTTGTCTTTTTTTTTTTTGCAGAAAATAAGTATTTTGTTATTATAAGGATAATGATTCTAACCAATAAATAATTCAAATGTATTTGACTGTAGCATGAAGTCAGAGATGCTAGTTTATTATTCAAAACAACAAGTGTCATGTTTCAGAATGACTGAATGATGGACAGATAATATGAGCACACTATAGTTCACTATTTTTTCAAGATTCGTGCAGGATCTTGTTCATATTGTTAGCGTTTGAAGGAACTATTATATATTTTTCTTGTTTCTATGTCTTTTTGTCTAAACTCAGCTATGTGATTTTATTTTGGAATGACCAAGTGTTGGTGTAACATACTATATCTGTGCCTGTCATGTTTGTTTTTAAAGGAACTATTGAGAATTTTAATTCCTTCACTCACGTGCATTTGGTTTGCAGTGGATTGGCTTGAGATGAGAGGTAGATCTTTTGATCCAACCTATATGTATACTGCAGAGAAGGTATGGTGGCCTTGTTTTTGTTTCTCCTCATATTCTGCAGATTGACTTAACAGGCTGAAAACAAGCTAATTTTTTATGCATGAATTTGTCACTGTTCACCTGTGATGTTTATTTTCTGCATATGTTATGTTCTTCTGTTTTCTTGATTACACTATTATGCCAATGTAATTTATACTTCTCTGCAGGGCTATTTTTGGCTTTCTGAGGAAGCAAAATTACTGCACGATATTCGAACTGTTAATGTTACTATCCCCGCTCAACACAGTTGTTTTGGAAATAGGTTAGCATGTTTATTTTTAAGTGTTCTATAATTTGTCTAGCTGTGCAGTTCAGCGAGGCACCATCATGTAAGCTCTTTTGTCCTTGTTAAGTTAATCTTGTTTCCTTATATTCTAGGTGGCAGCAGCTTCTCATAAACAGTTTTATTGGTTATGACACGATTTTGATGAATAGTCTGCTGAGTTTTCCTGGCCAAGGTATTGATTATTGGCAATTCATGTCATTGTTTTTCATGTTGTGTTTTAGCTATATGCCTCCCGCATTTTGCTATCAGCTACTAGTGAGCGTAGGAGAAGTGTAAATCGTAGAAGTATAATTCATGACAAAGTTGTATAGGTTTAGTTGGTTTTAAGTGTGGAGTCAATGGTGTGGGTAAGGACAGTATCTAGCTGGTCACACACATAAATACTCAATGAGAACAAGCATATTTAGATGATTATGTGTTCATACTGGTTCCCAATACGGATTCAGGCTTATTGATGGCTTACGAAAGACATTGTATTACATGACCACCTCCACTACCACCATTAATCATCATCATCAATCAATCAATCATCTCCATCAATCATCATTATCATCACTATCATCGTCGCCACTGTCATTATCTCGAACATCATGGTGAGTCCAGCAGCATAATAATTTGGAAAACTTGAAGCAAAATTGTAGGTTAAGAAATTGCATTTTCAGATGGAACGATAATATTTGGATTGAATTACTGTGCACTGTCCACTGATGAAGTTTCCTGTGCCACCGGTATGTGCAGGTTATCTATACAATTTTCAGACAAGAGAGATCTATGATCTTGGTCACCCTCATGAACAGACAGAAGGATCTAACAAATTTGAAGGTATTGCTAAATATGTATATCTAAGAAATTGAATGAGTATTTATCATGGTCATTTTTGTAGACTAATAAATAGGACAAACATTTATTTCAATTCTAATCAATTTGTTTTTTATTGTCAAATCATTTTGATTTATCAATATTTTTAATATATATTTCAACTTTAGTGGAGTGCTGGTCGTGTTGATGTGGTTGGTCTCGATTTGCCTGGAGTTTGGTCACTGTCTGTATATGCTGTTTTCAAAATTATGTTTTTTTTACCCTTGCCTCCATCTGTTTACTTAGAGGTGCCTTTTTTTGACCTTTGCAGAGTACTTTGTTGCTAAATGTGGCGTCCTGATCATGTCACTTTTTGTCTTCTTCACAACAACCATGTCTGTTTCCTTCACTTTGAGGGAAACTCAATCTCGCATGCTTAAATTCACAGGTTTGCTTTATTAATTTTGTCCTTCGTTGAATATATGAATATGCTTTTGTTTAAAGAATGTGAAGATGATTTAGTTTGGAAATCATTAATTGCAGTTCAGCTTCAGCACCATGCACGACATCGTCTTCCCACCTTTCAATTGGTCTTTGTTCATGTGATTGAGTCTCTTGTATTTGTGCCAGTAAGTTTTATGTGCTGATTCATGCTATATAAGTACCTTAATTATTTTCTATTTTGGGTTAACTGTTTGACATTACTCTTCTGATTTTATGTCTACTATTGACAATGAAGATCCTGACTGTTGATACGATTGTCATCTTTTTGCAGATAATGATTGGCACACTATTTTTTCTATTTGAATTTTATGATGATCAGCTGCTTGCTTTCATGGTCCTGATCCTTGTCTGGTTGTGCGAACTCTTTACTCTGATCAGGTTTTACATTTATCATCTGCATTTCTCTGTGTGTTTATAGTACTTCAATAGTTTTTTATTGTTCTTATATTTATATGCAGTGTGAGGACTCCACTATCGATACAGTTCTTTCCACGCTTTTTCTTGCTCTATTTTTTGGTTTTCCACATATACTTCTTTTCATATGCGTATGGTAAGCTTTCTTGTAATTTTGGTTATCACCAAGTAGTCTTTCTGCTTATAATTTTTGCCAAAGTCAAATTGACCATGTTGGCTTCAATTTATTCGATCTACAGGTTTTTCATATTTAGCATTTGCCACAACTGCAGCCTTCATGTATCATTTGATTCTATATTTCTGGAATCGTTTTGAGGTAATTATTTTTTGTTCCTGTGATTTTCATCAAGGAATTTTGGAGTGACTCATCCTTGTGAACTGCTGCATTTCAAAATTCAGGTGCCCGCACTAGTGGGATACATGTGGAACAGACGGCAGCCGGGCATTCACATCACTTCTTCCATCTTGACGTCTACTGTACACATTGCCAGTGTAAACATGCGAAATCCAAACCCGGCCACAGGTGGCGATGAGTTTACATTTGGACCAATGCCAGAGGCAACTGCTGCCACCACTCTACCAGGCTCGGGGCTTCAACCGCCTGCAACAACTGCAAACACCCAGGAGCCCAATTCTACACAGACGAACGGCACTCCAACCTCAAATTCCTTGAACCCCCTTAGTTCATTGCTCCTAGGAATATTGGGTGGTATTCCGGATGGCCATGTTTCATTCCTCTCTATGTTCAGAGATATGCGGGAACCTGGCCAAGTATATGATGCACCTCCTCAACAAGGGCAACCTGTTAACAGGAATTGGTGGTCGTGGAGAACTTCCTGATAATTTCACATGTGATAGAATCGAATTAGATTTTGAGAAGAAGAAAGAAAAGTAGGTAAGTGTTGAATTTTTGTTCCGAAGCCAATGATGACCCACAAGAATGAATGTTTGTAGGCTATGCTTTGCATCATACGCATGTCTGAGCCATTACTTGTGAAAGAAATATTAATGATATTTGGTCGTTTTATAGCTGTAATGGTTTCCTAGCCTTATGCATCACCTTGCTAAATTCATCGTCCCAGCTGCTGCTTCTCCTCCCCCTCCGTGAATCCTGCTTGAAGAGTGTCAGATGATCCTAATTTTCAATCGTCTCTTTGCCTTTTTTCAATAATCTGTGAGGTAATCGCATCTGGGCGCCTAGTTTGACACTTAATTGTGTTTGGCTGGTGAGTAGGAGCGAGCAGAGGATGACGTGGAGTCCCTCAACAGAAAGCTGAGTTACTGTTTTATACCCCATTTATTTTGACGATTGAAGACCACACAGCGATTTCAATCAATAGAATCTCATTTTCTTCGTCTCTAGGCAACTACTTGGATGGTCACCTTCAATTCTTCCCCCTTAGAAAATACGTGTAAGAGTTGGCAAGTATAATCACTCGTAATATGATAAACCGCTGAACACATGCAAACTATATCCCCCACAACGGATTTTGTGCCCATTACTGCCTTCATGTCCTGCAGATGATAGGAGGACCCGGGAACTCAGATAGTTTTGGCGGGAAAAAGTTTTCTCCGCCTCAAAACTCAACTCTTTCATATTAAAATAAACAAGTTTTTTTATGAGGGGAGATATATTATCAAACTTGCCGAGAAAAAGGAAAATCAACAATAGAATTGGTTCTGACTATATACTGCAAATGGAGTCTAACTAACTTTGTTATGTGACTCCGCACGACATGAGGCTCTTGCTAGAGGGTTGGCCGGTTCTTGTTTTTGCCCAAAGAAAATATCATATATTTTTCGATGTAAAATTATCAAATATCGGACCAGCTTCCAGACATGATCCATAGATTCACTGTTTTGCTTCAGTTACGTTAGGAACAATGTTCAATTATAAACTCCAATCTCCCACCGACATTCGCTACTACTACTGTTGAATCCACTAAAATTAGATTGCAATGTGTGAGTGGCCGTGTTGTACTTTAGCCTTCTGTCCTCTTCAAAGGCCAACAACAAGCTGTTTCCCTTCAATATGCATGGGAAGCAGCAAAACTTGTGATCGGCCTGCTTGAAATTAGAAAGATCTTGCCCTCTCAAAGTCATGGACAGTGAAATGGAAGTATGTAGACTCTTGTGTTTCTCGCCATTGGTGGAAGTTTAGCTAGGAATCCACCGTCCATGTATGTATTTATTCATGTTGACTCCATACTAATTCAGACTAATGAAAAGCTTTCAAACTTGTGTTTCTTTGACAATTTGCAAGAAAGAAACCTAAGTTGATTGCACCAAGCATGTCACAGAATTAGAGCATTAAATAGAGTGGAAGCTAATATGATATCTTTATGACTTTGATCTATACATCAATATGGAAAGTAGTGATAAACTTGAGATGTGATAAGATTAAGATTTTCACTCATGCCCAAGTGACAGAAATTGGCATATTTTAGCTAGGCCAACCGTTTGATGTTATATCACAAATTGGTTCATAGTTATCTCTCTCCAACTTGCATTATCTTGATCACGGCACGATAATCTTTTTAAATTTCGCTTAAATGGTCAAGAATCATTTCGGAGGAAAGCAAAAAACCTTTATGCGTGCATGTTTGTATGCATTTTCTGTAGATGCATATATCCTAAACCCTCATTAGCCCGACGTGATGGATATATATTTATCGGATGTCAGCTGCTGTCGTCTCAAGTGGGGATTATCCTCTTCCCTATGATTGGACAGTAAATACTTCTACACTGCGGATTAGATGGGAAATTAATGATATCTTCTCAATGTAATTATCCATTTGCAATGATCTATGTAAGTACTCCTAGCTATATATACATGATGAGTTTAAGTAATTTACGGTTGACGTGATTTAAATTAAATTATCTTAAAAGCTCAAGCTGTTATAAAAGTGAGAATCTAAAAATTTTCTGTGTATATCTTTATAAGCAAAAACATATTTGTGTCGAGTTTAGCATCGGAAAAACGGGCATCTGATGGTGTGATAGTATTCTTCTAGAAAGCTTTAATCGTCATTGTCTGCCAAAGTTGTTTAGATTACAGTTGTGGGGGGAAGGACCAGTGGGCTAATGACCATTTTCAGGTTCTACGTCCCGATAAACTTGAATGATATATGATTTGACTAAGAATATAATGTATGAAGCTGTTAATGTATAATAATAATGTGCAGCCGCAACTTTATCGACTTTGAGCTCTCCTTTCTTTTTAGATGTTGCACAACCTTGGTAGGAAATTGATAAAGCTTTCACATGGTAGCATAGAATATAGTACAAGGGTATAAAAACATGTAAGGGGTACATATTCCCTTCATTCTGATTGCTTTCAGCTCACAACTCGATATCGTTTAGCCAATTGTAAACATACATTGCTTTTTCACACCAATCATCTCCATTATTGTCTTGAATCTGCAGGTAAGAAAGGATGTCGCAAAGAACCATTTAGCATGTATAAATTGTGCTTTGGGCCATTTTATTTAGATATGATAATTTGATGATTATCCCAACCATAAAACTGAAAATGTTGGAGGATATTTCCTTCAGATTTAGCTACTCACCTTGCCAATATCATCATGATACTCCCCCACTGCCTCATGAATTTCGTTATTACTTGCAAATCTTCCCCGCACTCTGCGACGCCGATCTGCTAGAGTTTTTCGGCATGCATACTACAAGAAGCAAGGATGGCGATTAGATCATGAAATCTAAGTAACAGAGATTATGACATTGCAATATATGTTGTACGAGTTTATGAAGAAATGGCAAGTTTTGATGACCGGACTCTACTTTTATCAAAGTTTAGGACCCGCAAAAAAAGAGCATATTTAGTAGTGATTATCTTGACGTATATATATAATGATGCATGCATGCAAATATTTATGTTCAAACCTTAATGGTTTTATTGAAGTTTCTTTGATTTCTCTTTTTCAAATATCTAAGGATCCTATTCTTCCTCTCTTCTACTGAATATCGAGGGATCTTCGCTCCTGCTTGCCCATCTTTTGCAATTGTGTTGCCATGAATTTCCTGTAAATATGTAAGTAGATAAGTAGTGATAATATTATATGTATATACATACTAGTGATTATAATAAATGCATATACATACTCAACAGTACATTATTTAGCATTTTGAGGAGGTAATTGATTAACAAAAAAAGCCAACTAGCTACCAACATAAATTGCATACCCACTCATCTCCACTTGCACCACAACCACATCGAAATTCTGGTACAAGACCACTACCGGTGCCATGAACGTCTGCCGAGCCCCAGCCTTGTGAGAAACGACAACTGTGTGCGCCGTCAACATCAAGCTTGAGCATAAGGTCGTCCAACTCCACTTCTGTCACTCCGAATCGATCCGGAAACGACGTTCGAAAATCAGATATTGCTCGATTATTTTCGGGCGCAATCGAATCGAAACCCGATCCATTGCACAAGAGAGAGGTCACAGTACTCCAAATGCTGTCATTTGTTTCAGTTGGAAGTAGGGACTGTGTGTCCCAGAGATAAGCTGGGAGCTTGTTGTAGTTGCTCTCAGATGGAGGGATGAATGCCATTGAAGGACTTTGGGAGAGGAGTACTGTTATAATTAGATTCCAGCTCTGGAGGAGTTTTGATCTTGATGTGGTTATAAATTTGAAGACTCGGTAAGCCATTTATAGTGTGCTTCCTTTTGCCTTTACTTGACTATTTGGCTGCCTGAGGTTGTAGCTCTACTGTTCAACTCCCAATTTGTGACTGAAATGCCCCTTGGGCATATTTATCAAGTGCAAGTTGTAAGAAATTATCGCGCAAAGGCTTACTTTGTCAGTGTCCTAACTCCATATATAAGCTCATGATATTGCATGCCTTTCTACGTACTAATTATATACATATATAGGATTTTATACCATGAGCACTTCTGTAAAGATTATTTCTCTGCAGCTTAATTACTGTATTGTGTGGGAGATTAATTTTGTTGTAAAAAGTTTTAGGCAATGGCTACTTTCATATGAAGAGTCCTTTCTGGGATTGGTAGCCGAGCACAAAGGTGGTCGTCCCTGGCGAAAAGCTGTTCCTATTCCGGCCCACTTGAGGCGGGAAAAGAGAATTTCATGTGCCATCAAAAGATTATGGAATTTTTTCCTACATATTTTGAACAAGAATCAACCATGCACACATGGGTGCAAGATCTTTGATCCAACAAGCAGAAGCCCAAGTACAAATGATACTTTTCTCCCTTCCAACTTATACATTAACCCCTCGTCAAACTTATGTCATCTAGCTGCTTATAACCTTTTCTTTTTGTATATGGTATACATGCAATCCATTAATATAATATATTAAGTGTCAAGTTCCTCCTAAAATATAGCTTACATTATACCCTGTTCTTAACACTAAGTCACTTACTATATGTAACATAATAAGTATTAGAGAAGAATCAAATTACCCACAAACATAGAAAACATGTACATATATATGACATGATATTGGATTCCTAAATATCCTACTTGTTATGGTGGCAGACTATGATAGTATATAAATAATTGACAAAACTATACTGTATTGAGGTAAAAATATCTGTATCAAGATTCATATGAAGTTTGTATTTTGAGGTATGTAAATACGAAGGCAATATTGTCACACATTTATGTCAAATTTATAAGTGTCCTTCATCTGTAAAGACTTTTAACTTGTATTGGGTGCTCCACAGCCCTCACTCAAAAATCTGATGAGGAATATAAGGTCCTGTACGGCTTGTAAGCATCAGGTACCCCAAGCTTTGTTTGCCATTTTACTCTCAGTAGCTGTTCACCACATCTCTTATTTCCCAAGCTTTAATTTTACGATCTAACACCAACTTTGATACATCAAAAGGCTTCCATATACATATTGGTCATGAGCCATATATGCAAAGGCATATTTACAAAGAAAACGGCCAAAGAACTTAGATTGAGATCAATATATTGCAAGATCTGATGCAGGCCGACAAAACTGTCCCTATGCCTGTGATTGATTTATAAGCATCATGTTCCCCCTAACTTGGCCTTTGTGATCGATGGGTAAATGAATATGTTCAAAAGGGTAGGTCTGCACAAGATCACTAGAGATTAGGGTGTCTTCCAAGTTGCTCTTCAAGCTTGGACAAGGGCCCTGCCAATCTCTAGAGAAGCATCTTGTTCTTTCATGCACGAATTGGCATAGCAATGCTCCCTTCATGGCCTTCCACAGAGCTTTTTGTTTAGATGGCAATCCATGCAAGTTCCGTAGGAATGGGTTTTCTCGTCAACAAAGAAGACATTCAAGGAGACAAGAATCAGTAGGATAGGTATTTATGTTTATTGCTTTTGCTCACCAGTTTCTGCAAATGAAAGGAAAACCAAAGTATGCTTCTTCACTTACATTTTTTTGAGTCATTTTGATACATGGTTGATAAATAACTAGCCCGTGGATAATCATTTACGATAATGCGAATCATTAAGTTGTAAAAAAATGCCTTTTTGTCTTTATTAAGATGAATTACCTCATTCATGACTACTAGTTATTGATCTTTTCTTGTTACCAAGATGTATATAATTACCAACGAAATCTTTAAGTATGTATGTTTTGAAAAGCTTCGACTTTTTTATTTATAAAAATTTAGTTAACAACTGCAAGTCTCCAACATCAAGCGTGGGAAGTCATCCAAAGCTCCTGTAACATAAAACTCATTCAGAACTTTGCAGTCGAATGTAAATATAAGTGATGAGGGTACTGTAGTTTCAGCTAAACATTGAAAGAAAAGGAAACTGCCAGGATCCCTTTGCAAATTGCAGGTCTTGCTCATCTACTTTCTGAGACAGAAAGGATCTCTTAAAGCCATTAATTTCGGAGTTTCTATTTACCATTAATCAACCCGCAACCTTTGTTCTCATTGATTCCATTTTAATTGACAAATTAAAAGGAACTTGACTAATTAACAACAGGCATCGATATTTATTTGTGCAAAAAACCAATCAGATTCCCAACAATCAAATTATAACCGTATGTAATTTAGTGCAGTGTGACACAAAGGGTGTCTCGATGTTAAAATTCAAAGAGTTCTTATAATACACAGCCTTCTCTGTCCTTAACTTTGCATTAGTTTTCACTCCTCAAATCGATAACAATCACAATGCAAAGGAGCAAGCAATTTTATGGGAGTGTGGGTGTGGGTGTGTTAGATTAGGAATTAACTTTTTTTTTTAAAAAAAGGTAATGAGCAACTTTAATGTTTGCACCAACTCTCACCTCTTATGACTTATGATAATTACTAGAGGGAGAATAAAATTGGAAATTAAACATATGCATATAACTACTTTATATTTATACATTTTAGTTTATGATATTTTCCCACTGCACATCTGTTCAATATAGTCTTTTTTCGGATTGAACTCAGAATCATGAGCCATTCTAATTTTTTTATTGCTTTTTTTTTTGTCAAGTTTTAAAAATGTGCTATAGAACCATATCTATTGGGTTAAGAAGTTAAGAAAGCCACAAAGGCCCACCATAGGGCAAAAGCACATTCCTCTCCAATTGCCATCCATCCCCATGCCTAGTGTGTTGTGCCATGTCTTTGAAAGGGCTTATCCTAGAACTTTTATCACCCACTCTTCCCTTATATATATATATTATTTTT
>JAVDBV010000995.1:0-15918 GCA_032619315.1 Piper longum
GCCCGATTTGGCCCTGAATTCGTTCCGGATCGACTTCAAACTCTTATACCTTCATAGAACAACATTAATGGGCACTTTTTACACCAAAATCACAATGATTTCTTGTTTTATTAATCATATCTAATAAACTCTTAAACTAATCGAATTGACATAAAAATTACTCGAAACATGACAAAAACTCAATATAAAATGCACTGAACAATGACTCTTTTACAGAGTTATCAGCTACTTCAAAGTCTTTATAGTAAGTCACGGTCCAATGCATGTGTGGGAGACATTGACCAAATAACAAGTTGTACGGAATGCCTCACTGCAAAAGCTCATAAACAACTTCGTTAAAGACAACATACTCTTAACTCTCTGTCTGTTCATCCTCTTAATCATTCCATTGTGTTGGGGGGGTGCGAAGAACTATTTTTTCATGCCTAATGTCATGCTTGCTATAGTAATCATCAAAATCAATACAACAATACTCACCATCAGAAGACACTTGAGTGGCTTATCAGTTTCTTTTTAAACCAATGCATGAAAATTCTTAAAGATGTCAAACATAATACTCTTATTTTTCATGCATAAGCTCACACCTTCCTATAAGCATCATCAATAAAAGTGACAACAACTAGAATCACCAAAAGATTTTACTTCCATTGGCCCACATATATCTTGTATACCAATTTAAGAATTTCTAATTTCTTTGTATTTGATCCAGCAAAAGGAGCTATATGCTGTCTACTCACCAAATAATGGTCACAAGGGCTGATTGCAATATCCTTGATTTTAAGGAGATTTTGCTTTTTCAGTGTTTCTAGCTCTTTTTTACTCATGTGCCTCAATTGACAGTGCTACTAATCTGTAGTGAAATCTGATGAAAAAATATTAACCTCTCCTAGAACTAGGCTCGTCCTTATTTTATATAAACTATAACATTTTTTCCTCTTAGCAATAACAAGAGAACATCACATAAGTTTACACTTTCTCTGTGTGAAATGTGATCTATAACTATCATCATCAAGTACCCGTGTAGACAACAAGTTCATATTCAAATCTAAAATGCAGTTGACATTTTAAAGCCTCAACTTGTAACCGGTAATAGTTACCACATGCACATCTCATTGCACTATAATTTTAGAAGTACCATTGTTTCTAACCTTCACCACACCCAAGTTTGAAGCCTTGTAGGCAGCAAAGAAATTCTGGCTTGGAGTTGTATGAAAAGATACACCCAGAGTCAATCCTCAAACTATCATTACAATCAGCTGTTAAGCACTCATTCCCACAATAAAAAACTATCATCAATTCATCATGTACTACATTGAAATTCTGATTGTTCTAATCCTTGTTGTCATTTTCTTCCAAATCCTTTCTCAGTGTCCAACAGTTCTTTTTTTATATGAGTAGTCTTGTCATAGTAGTAACACTTTCAAGTCTTTCTTAGGCTTGGATTTGCTCTTGCTCTTATCCCTTTTATTTGTGATCTTATTCTTTATTCTTTATTCTACCTCTCCCTTCTTCTGACACAAATGGCTGAGATCTTAAAGCTGGAGTAGAAGCCTCTAAAGACTTCCTCCTTTACTCTTCTGATAGAAATGATGCTATCATAGAGTCCATGTTTAATTTTGTGACATGACTCAAGCTCATGATGAGATTATCCCATTAATTTGGCATTGAACAAAGAAATATAGTTGTTTGTTCCTCTTCATCAATGTTCACTCCAATTCCCTATAGATCAATCATCAAAGCATTAAACTTATTAAGGTGGTCATGAATTGATACCTTATCCTTTATCTTCAAGTTATACAACTATCGCCTCAAATAAATATTGTTTACTAAAAATTTATCCTCATACACCCCATTTATGGGTCCTCAACAATAGTATCCACAGTCTTCACATTGAAAAGCACATTATCCTCCAAGGCTAGAAGGATGTCTACTTGAGCAATCTTATCTTTCTCTGCGAACTGTGCATATGTCATTTCCATTGGTTTGTCCTTCTTTCCCTTTAAAGCAATAGCACATCTATCCTTTACTAAAATGACGGATTTTCACCTTCCCCGTAGCAAAACTCTTTCCATTAAATATAAATATTTCAAACTTTGTGTTCTTCGGCATCTTGTCAATACCAACACAAAATTAAAAGAAATAAACAAGCTTTGAAACTAACTAACTAGACTCTCATACCACTTGTTGGGATTTAACACACTAAATCCCTAATCTAAATTAATATTGGAGTAGTAATCAACAAGCAATAATCAAAGATCATAAAACTACAAACCAGCAAATAATAGTGACACCAAATTTTATGTGGAATACACCCAAATTGGAAGAAAAAACTACGACTCCTAAATTTATTATGATTATAATTGATAACTCTGTAAAAAAAGTTATTATTCTTTGCATTTCATATTGAATTTTGTTATGTTTTGAGTTGTTTTTACTTAAGTTTTAGTTTAAGAGTCTATTATTTATATTAATAATGCGAGAAATCATTGTGATTTTGGTGTAGCAAGTGTTAATTAATGTTGTTCTATCAAGGTACAAGAGTTAGAAGACAACCCGAAATAAATTTGGGGCAAATTCAGGCGAAAAAGTAAATTCCGGAAGGACAAGTACTGTAGCGACACAATTACTGTTTAACTCGGCCGGTCACTGTAGCAACTCGGGCGGTTACAGTAGCGATGGGTATTTCTAAAGATTTTAGTGGACCCCACTTGAAATATTTGGGTAGATCCTTTATAAAGTGAATTAGGGTTTTATTTAAAGAGAACAACAACAAAAAGAGGGTAAAAGCGACGATTTAAAAGACAGGGAGCAACGGTGAAGGAATTAGATCAGAAAAAGAATTAGCTTTCTCCAAAAGAGTTTTTCTTTATTCTGATTTATTTTTCTTTGTAATTAATGGTGTCTTTTTTCTTATCACATATGAACTTCTTGGGTTTATTTGAATATTTTATGGAGTAAATTCTTTTCTGGATTTTCAATGAAACTTAGTGCATGGATTAATAAAAGTTATTAATTTTTATTTATGTGATTGTATTTTTGGATTATTTATTCTATTCTATTCGTTAATGTTATCATTAGACTGACCACCTATTGATTGATATAGAGATTTAATTTTGTCTAGAGATAGAAAGATTATATTTGTCATTGAATAAAATAACCTTTGTTCATCTATTTTAGGTGATTTACATATGAGATAGAGATATACTCATATGTCTTGGGTAACTGTTAAAGGCAGAACTTAAAGTATCATTTTACATACGAAATTTCGTAGAGATATAGAAGTTGGGTGCGATTGATGAGTTTATGGTGAATCTAAGAGATGTCATAAATAATTAATTCTCGTGGTTAATGGTTCAGATCTATAATTTATTAGTAAAAATTATAACTTTAATCATATAGAACACCAAGTGAAATTAAAAATCTTAAATTTGTCGTCTTAAAGTTAAATTTATCATTTAAATATTGCATGTTACATTAATTTAGTTGTAATTTATAATTAAATCATTATTTGAATTGTTTTTATTTAAGTATAATTAATTAAATTAGTTTTGGTAATTGAGAATTTCTGTTACTAATTCTTCATGGGACGATACTTTCTTATCATTTTTATTATTTGATTCGACACGTGCATATGCGTTATAATTTTCACATCAATAATCTAAAATATAATCACAACAATCCCTTTAGAGATCAAACTCTCAAAATTACAAATCAATATCCACCAACAAAAATTAGTACAAATCATAGAGTGAATAAACAAGGATAGATTTCATCTGTTTAGAATTCGATGAAGCGATGATGGACGATTTAGAAAATCCCAATCAAAAGTTTGTCTTTCTTTGACCCCAATTTCCTCCTTTTCAATGGCTACCCAAAAGTGCTCCACCGATCAGTAAAACCAGATCTGTAACTCTAATAGACATTCTATTGATGAAAACCAAAATCTAAGTAAAAGTATCCCCAAAATAATCATCCAAATATGTGTTTTGAGCGGATTCATGTCCGCCTGCACTCGGGTGCCCAGAAACCTGGTGCTTGAGTGCGGAGTCATCTTGCACAATTTTTGTAATAGGACGATGAGCGTCGGGGCACTTGCCTCTCTGTTTTGGCTATCTCCTTGGTTGGCCTCTTGTCGTCCACACCACCTTCTCATGCCACCGTCACTACCTTCCTGTTGAATTTTTTGGTCACCAAGGAAGAAGGAACCCAACAACTACTTCAACCGAAAACCCATTTTAAAAAATGTTCTATTTTCAATTCATGTTTCAATGCATTTGTCTTGGAGAGGCGGATCTAGCTCAACGGCAAGGGATTTGCTAGTACCTGCATAATTAGTTTAAATCTTCTTAATTGAAAATAATAAATTTAATTATTAGAGTTAAAATTTTTAAACATCTTCAATTAAGGAGATATAAATTGATCAAATAAGTGCTAAAGCAGATCATTGGCCCCAACTAAAATAAGAAAGAAGCACAAGGTACATTTTCAAAAGCTTTTGATTTGCTTCTGGACTGTAGTACCAAGTTCAAACTGCTACCAATGCATAATTAGGTGGAATGGAATCGTTATGATTCCAATTATTTTATCTCCTCTTGATTCATACGCTTGGTTCGTTACACCAAAATTCTGTTAGAGCTACCATCAAACTGTTTGTCAACATCCTCTCCCACTTGAACAGTAGAGTGGGGCTTGCTCGTTATCTTATATGCACACCTTACATTATTGCCCAAATGGATCATATCCATTTCTCATAACTTGGTCCAAGCTAAATTGTATGTGAAGTCATTAAATATGATCCGCAAAGATCTTACAATATTAATTATTTGGCAAATATTATTTATCAGATAAGTGAATAGTTAGCTCCTTGATAATGATTAATTAGAGAGGGCCCAACATTGAAATAAGCGTCGTTCACTACTTTAAGCGTGTCATGTCTGCCTCCCATGCACATGACATGTCGTCTCCTATCTCAGTTTCCGAGAGCTCCAATATGTGTCTTCCTTTTAACCTTCCCATTTTTTTTACCCCTGTTTTAGAGAAGGGGTAAGATGATTTTATTATGATGGGTTTCTACGAATAATGTTGTTTTGTTGTTTTCTTCATTAGGTCAATCTCATAAAAGGTGAAGACAAGAAAGTCCCTATTTACTGCTTCAGATACTCTCACTCTTGATGGGCGATTTTTTGTGCTACGTCAGATTGAATAATTGAGGAGGCAAAGATGGGAAATTAAGTGTTTGGTGGTTAATGTCAAAAAGAGATCATATGTTCCTTTTGCACAACACAAATCCCTCAAATTAATCGTTGGTAAACCAGTGGGATTGGCCATAGAAGTGTCTTTCCTTTTCATGCTAGCTCATGTGGGTATGCAGGGCAGAGCTTAAGAGGGGAATCATGTACCCTCTTTTGTCCCACCGTAAAAGAGATTATAAAAGGTAAACATAAAAGAGTGAAGAAAAGACCCATCTCTCATGAACAATGAACGACAATTATGGTCGACGATTAGGAATGAAGATCCATAAGATTCTCTCCCAAGCAGTTCTACTGGATACAATGTCTTCTTCATCATATTTACAGTGAGGGGTCAATTTGGAAGAAGAGAAAAAAAGATGTGTCGGTGAGATTGAAATTCACATAAATGCCCCCTTTTTGCTGTGCAGCATCCATCTTTATGGAGGAACTTTTAAAGAAAGTTGTATGGCGCTCATGGCCCATATTGGCATTGGAAAAGACACTGGATTAGACTTTGATAAAAGCTTCGCTCGTTTAGCCTTTCATTCAACTTAGATTATACACAAAACACCCCACTTACGACAACTGGTCATTGACAAAAGCAGATAATGCTAAGATCAGTTTAAAGTTTAAAACCCAGTAGCCATCAACTCTACCTTTTCCAATCACAATCTAAAAAAACTTGATTATTCCTGTATATGACCAACAAATCACACTAAGCCAAACAGAACGTATTCTAACCCAGTTTCATTTCATTTTTTCCCGCTTGTTGAGACAACCTTGGATTGCCCATCTATTACAAAACCGGTATCAACTTAACAAGTCATGTATGTTATATATGTTTGTCAAGATTAAAAACCAATTATTCCCATAATGCAAAACCAATCAGATAAAAAAGAATGAAGAACAGATGAAGCACAATAAGTCCAAAGAAAACAAAGAAAAAGGGAAGATGGGGGGCATGAGTTTCTGTGACTGTGGGGAGGTGGTAGCAGGCAGAGTAGAGTCCAGCTCATGGAGGAAGAGACATGGACTTCACACCAACTTCCTTTACTCCCCCCTCTCCATATATACCCTTCTTAACCCCTCCCTTCTTCCACCCATACAACCTCCTCCTCCTCTTCTTCTCCTTCATCATCCTCTTCTTCTTCGTCTTCTACTTCTAGCTCTCACTCACTGTTTCTCTGTATACTTGGTGAGGTGAAAAACTGTGTAAACAATGGGATACAACCGGCTAGTTTCGCCGGGCTCGGCTTCTTCCTCCTTCCGAGACACGCCGTCCGTCGGACTAGTGCCCGATCCAGCCCGACCGAGCAACCGGAAGAAGCGGCCCCTCCTCCTCTTCCTCCTCGCCGTCGTCCTCCTCGTCGCCGGCGGCATGTCGGCCGCCGTACTAATCCGGACGTGGTCGGGATCCGACAGGCAGGCCCTCAAACGGCCCACGCAGGCAATCGATCGGACGTGCAGCCGGACGACCTACCCGAACCTGTGCGTGAACTCGCTGGTCAACTTCCCCGGCGCTCTCGGCGCCAAGGAGCGTGACCTCGTCCACCTGTCCATGAACATGACACTGCAGCGATTCGGACGAGCGCTATACGGTGCGTCCGCGATCGCGAGCTTGCCAATGGACCGCATGTCCAGGTCCGCCTACGACGCTTGCTTGGAGCTCTTGGACACGTCCATGGACCAGCTCTCCCGATCGTTGACGACGGTCGGCGGCGGCCGCGGCGGGGCTGGTGCAGGAGAAAACGTGCGAACGTGGCTGAGCGCGGCGGTGACGAACCAGGACACCTGTACAGAGGGGCTGGCGGCGGCAAACGGGCGGGTGAGGGACGAGATGGGGCGGCAGCTGCGGGACTTGGCGGAGCTGGTGAGCAACTGCCTTGCCATCTTCTCCGCCGCCGGAAAGGACTTCTCCGGCATACCCATCCAGAACCGACGCCGGAGGAGGCTGCTGGAGTCGGAGGACGGGCCACTGCCGGCGTGGATGGGGAGGAGGGACCGCCGGCTGCTGGCCTTGCCGGTGGGGCAAATGCAGTATGACTACAAGGTGTCCAAGGACGGCAATGGCACCCACAAAACCATCGAGGCGGCCATTAAAGCTGCGCCCGAGTATAGTACTCGCCGGATCATCATCTACATCACCTCCGGCAGGTAAAAATCGAATCTTTTTTTTACCAGTTTTGTTATAATCTCATAATCTTCTCATAATAACCATGTTAGATATATATATTACTATATTGGTGAAGTGTTTCTTCAATAAGAGGTTGGTTGAAAATGGAGATCTGCTTGATGAAGGTGGATCAATGTTTATGACACAGGTACGATGAGAATCTGAAGGTGGGGAGGAAGAAGACAAACCTCATGTTTGTCGGAGACGGCAAAGGTCTGACCGTCATTGCAGGAAGTAGAAGCGTATTCCAAAATTTCACCACCTTCCACACTGCCACCTTTGGTAATTCTCTTTCTCTTCCTTTTTATTTTTATTTTTTTCACCTTGTATCTACTTGGGTTTAGTTTCTATCTCCTAATAGTTGATCTTCTTTTCTCAAAACAATTTGCTAATGAGTTTCTAGCTGTTTTTGTTTAACCGTTTAACTAACCTTGGCCTATTAATTCATTTGTGTGCAGCTTGCTTCTTGTTAAAATATATCATTTTCTCTCGCAGTTGATGTAGATGTTGATGTCGTAGGAATTATTAGATTAGGAGTTGGAAAGAGACAGAGGTTAGCTTCAAACGGGCCCTTATGCCTCAATTGGGATTGTATGAACCCGGAGTCCCTCTCCCAGTGCTGATAAACTGTCTCTGACCACTCGTGTTCGCTACCCGCATCCTTCTGAATAATCAATTAATACATTTCATTAGCAAGGAAAAAACAAAGCAAATATTAATTTCCATGGCCCCATATGACTGTTAAAGACATCATTAGGGTAAGTGCATGATTTGGTTTTTAATTTTTTTAGTTTGAAGATCGTATTTTTTCATGTCCAACTGATTGATACAATTAATCTACCTTCCTATATACATACGTATACTTAATACTACTACTATATATATATATATATATGTATATATAGTTAACTATATACTAATGATCAGGGAAGAGGTGAATCTTTGGTGTCTCTCGTGTCGAAGTTGTTTAATTTTGCAGAAGCCGAGTAGCATGCGTCTGCGTTGAATGTATTCAATAGTCAACAAATCAACCAACTAGAAATTAACACCCAACTAAATGTCCCAACTAATTAAAGTACATCAAAATTGAATGGGTTTCCATCATTCGTTGAACAATCGTTAATGGCAGCTGACCCTATTGTTTTCAATGCATATGCAGCTGCAACTGGGACAGGGTTCATAGCCAGGGACATCACGTTCCAGAACTGGGCAGGGCCGGAGAATCACCAAGCAGTGGCACTCCGTGTTGGAGCCGACCATGCTGTCGTCTACCGCTGCAACGTCATCGGCTACCAGGACAGCCTTTACGTCCACTCCCAACGCCAGTTCTTCCGAGAATGCGACGTATACGGCACCGTTGACTTCATCTTCGGCAATGCAGCCGTAGTCTTCCAGAACTGCTCGCTCTGGGCGCGCAAGCCCATGCCATTCCAGAAGAACACCATCACTGCCCAGAACCGGAAGGACCCGAATCAGAACACCGGCATTTCCATCCACAACTGCCGGATTCTGGCCACCGCGGACCTTGAGGCCGCCCGGTCCGCCTACCCGACGTACCTAGGCCGGCCATGGAAGCTCTACTCACGGGTTGTGTACATGATGTCCTACATTGGTGACCATGTTCACCCCTCCGGGTGGTTGCCATGGAACACTAGTGACTTTGCTCTTGCCACACTATACTATGGGGAGTACATGAATTATGGCCCCGGCGGGGCTGTCGGACAGCGGGTGCAGTGGCCGGGGTATCGGGTGATCACCTTGCCAGATGAGGCGAGCAAGTTCACCGTGGCGCAGTTCATCTACGGCACCTCATGGCTGCCCTCCACCGGAGTGGCGTTCATCGCCGGCTTGTCCATTTGAATTCTTTCTCAAGCTGCTTTGCCCATTGTTTATCAGTTCGATCAACCTGTTTTTCTATAATTTTTTACCCGTTATTTTATCAAAGATAAAAGGAGGAATAATCTGCCAATGCTGTTGGAACTGCTGAATTCATACCATCGCTTTGTAAATGTTACTGTAGCTCCCCACCCTGAAGCTAATTGTATACTGATTATAAGTTTTACCTCATGTTATGTTATCATCTGTCAAGAACCCAGTTCAATGACAAGATGTTCACTATTCCCGGTTGATTCTTGGTGCATAACACGTGTGCGATACTAAATAATTTCACTAACCAGGAACAACTGATTGGCCAAGTACGTAACAAGTCAATACTGGCGAAGCATTAATCACAATGTTCAAGTAACAAACATGGCCTCATAAATTCTTCATTGTGAATCATAAAAGTTATTTTTTAGTTCCTATATATATTAATATAATTTACGGTGTCACCATCAACAGTGAATGCATTGTGTTGACGACCCAAATGCGGACAAGAGGCATATGTCAAGAAAATAAAAGTATGTCGTACACTGCTGGCACTGACAAAGAACAGAGTTCGGCGGGGTTGACTAGTGGGGCTCTTAAGCCAAGAACAGAGTGGAAATGTGCGGATCGGAATCGGCGTCAATGTGTGGGTGAAAATTCATGGCGTTTTCAATACGGTGTCGAAAACAGGATGAGATGGGCCGGTCTTAATATGATCTGCCCCTTTCCTCATCTCTCCCGAGAAGCTTGTGGGCATTGATATCGGTCATGGGTTAAAGATGTGGTGGTCGATGGGTTGCTTGAGGAGCTTGGACAACTCCATTAATTGATTGGAAAGATAAAACTGTTTTTTTTTCCGAAGCGGAAAAATCTTACATCGGCGGCTACGTAGTTGATTGATATATTGGAATCGTAAGGAGCTAGATTTCATGACCCTTAGAAAAGATCGAATTGTGAGGATTTGGACTAATATACATGTATATAGCCCAAGACCTAACAGGAATAGCTACTAAAAAGTCATCCCATGAGCCAAACTGGGAGTGCTCTAAGGTTTGTTTCAGACGAAGATGAAGCATGAAGCATCATAGGGTGGTTGGACAAAGATGGTATGTTTCATAATCTCTAACCAGATTTGGGAGAGTGACCAGTACAACTTTAGCGGTTAGCGGCGAGCAGGCTATGGCCCCGTGGTTGATCCGGCCATGTGACTTGATCAGATGCATGTCATTGGATAAGGAATCACAAGGGAAGGCGTGTCTCTGACTCGTACTATGGAACATTGGAACTGGTCTGGAGTCTGGAGTCTTGAGTTGGTAGTTTTCAGTTCTTGGTAGTAATTTATTTACTACCTTGATAGAAGAGAGAAAAAAACAACAAACTTGTTAGAACATGCTCACTTGGCCCTCAATTTTGTTTATGCCCCAAGTGAAAAATGTTCCAATCCAATGGGTTGGCCTGCAGAGACCAAAATTTTCATTGTATAAGCCCAGCAACATTGTGATGCCACTGGGAGCAAACACTGTCATATCTATCCATCGTTTCAAGTCAGGGTGATGGGCAGTGGTCCAAGACTAACCTGCCCGTGTTGGATTCTCGGGTAAAATTCTGCTCAATCTCTCCATCCAAGTATCTGGTCCTCCACTGCTCCCCTGTTCTGATTCCACATCTTGCTCTCTGCTTTCCTTTTCAAGTAGAGTGGTAAAATTGAACTAGGGTGAAGATCAGCAGCTTAATATAAGCGTGGCCTGCATCTTATCTTTGATATACACATTATGCATCGACTAAAGCAAGACCAGCTAAGGCCAAACGAATGTCATCATCAACCATCTAATTGTAGCATCTTCTGACTCCCTAACATTATCCCTAAAAACTAGAAAATAGAGGGAATGAGCAAAGCATCTTAAAAGCTAAAGCCACTATCTTCTAAGCCTCCCCTTGAAACCTCTACCAAATCAAAGCTCAACTTCTAAAAGAAGAATTTATTACCTGTTGTTCTTCCCAATCAGAGGCAGTTCACTTTTGCCATCCCCACTAAACGCTAATGCCAACATGTTCAAAAGTATAAATATTAATTACAGAGTCATAGATCATACCATTTTAAATTCCCATGTTAATAGCAAGACGCAAGGATCAATTGTTCCTCCAAACCAAATTCAGAAAAATACCAAGGATAACATAGGAGCTGGTCTGGTTGGAGTATCTTTTTGTGTAACTCACACTATCGCTTGAAATCTATAGTAAATGAGGAAAGCATCTTCAAAGCTAAAACCACAATCTCTTCGCCTTCCTTCGAAAACTCTACACTACCAACTCAACTATATAAAGAAAAACAGATTAATTATTGTTCTTCACAACATTCACAAAAAGCAAAGGCAGCATTGTTCAAATTCTAATTACAGAATTCATAGATCATACCATTTTAAACTCCCATATTCACAGAAAGAACCAAAGATAACATCAAAACAACACAATAAAACTGCTCATTATATTTATATAAATATATACACCTTATTCTTCAATTCCAAGGGGCACTAAACACCAAATGATCAGAGAACACTTCTTCTCAAACCAATCTTACCACTCTCACAAATGACCAAACTTGCACAATACATTCACAAACACCACAAAAAAGCTAGCAATCAAGCAACTACGATCATGCTCAGCCTATCATGCATAACTTCAATCAATACTCGCAACAAAAATGGATGGGAGCTCGGATCAGATCAGCAGTACCTAATTAGCAGTGAAAACCTGGCACAGAGACGTCGCGGACGTCGATGGCGAAGAGGCACCCCACCCTCGCCTCCGCCCCGTGGGTGAACAAGCGCAAAACCCTAACCCTCCCCTCCATCCTCACCCTCGCCTCGATCTCCATGCTCTCGTACCGGAACCCCCCGCCGCCGCAGGCCGAGGGGAAGGGGTCGAGGGGACGGTGCGGCCGCCGTCGACTTTGCCGTCGGAGACGAACATGAAGCCGACGCGGGCGCCGGCGAGTAGATCTGGAGGGCGCTGCGGTAGTGGGAGAAGGCGTCGCGGTTGGGGTTCTGGATGGCGGCGAAGAGGGCGAGGGTGAGGTTGACCGCGCTGTTGGAGACGGCGTAGGCGGGGGATGCGGACCGACTTCACCGCCAGGTTGGGGTGCCGGAAGAGGAAGTAGACAGCGACGGCGATGGCGGCGGCGGCGGCGGGACGACGACCTGGAAGGCGGCGGCGGCCAGGCAGGAGGCGAGGTTGAACGGCCGGAGCGCCGCTCGTCCACGCTGGCGGCGGCAGTGGTCCGAGCGTTCTCCCTTTCTACACTCTTGTCCACTCAAAGGACGCTCTTTAAGCTTTTTGTGTGCTTTTGCTTTGATTAGTGGAAGGGTATTGTTACTATTAATTAATTATTATTTCTCATTAAGATTTGTTTAAGCATTTGGTACTCAGATTTTTATTTGTTAATTTATTAATTTATTTTTTATTTTTGAAATCTAAAGCATGAAAAACCTGTTAGAAGATATAGTAAAGTATGTTGGGCAGAAAAGGGTACAAGAATAAGTTGGCTGTTTTATGAAGTATGATCGATTGGCCACTGCTGCGCAATATCACCTCTGTGGACGAAGCACTTAATCATGCGACTTTTTGTTAGGAGAACCCAATCTTACATAACAACATGCTGGGAACTAAAAAATAGTTTTGAAAGCTTGCAGTTTCTTGGTGGGTTAATTTTTGTAACGTTGAACTAGCCTAGGGATGATGATACAGAGATTTATTCTCCGTGACAGACCAAAAGCGAAGTCTTTCTTTTCACTGCAACCGGGGGAGGAGCAACGACGATGGCAAGGCCGGCAACGAAGAACCGCACTTTTAAAGAGGTAACATACCCACACTCCCTCCATGTAGACCATTTATTTCATGCATACACTAAGATAACAACAGAAGCAACAGAAAATCCCACAATTCGGGCCAGGCTTTCTAACTATCGCTGTTTATTTCTTCTCATCATACGACAAATGAATGAATACGGTTACGCAAGCCTCTGAAACTCGGGGAAATAGAAGCATCTGGGGAGTGATATGGAGTTACCGACAACTTCGATCCGCCCCTTTTTGGAGTGACACACAACATACAATTTTTATGCCCTCCCACACAAGGGGCATATGTACATAAAAGAAAACATACACTACGTGTAAAGAGAAAGTGGTTTGCTGTTATGCCGTTTGTGCAGCGAGTTCGTCAAGGCGACGATCCATTATCTGAGAGACAGATTCAAGGAATGCAGCCTCGCTCATACCTGGAAGCACAGAATCCTCTGCTTCACGGACTATCTCTTCGATCACAGATTCTTTCTTAAGAGTCTCTCTGCACATGATGCTTCCGATCGAAAACGGGGGCAGATCCCTTTCAGCACCCTTCTTCAAGAGCATAGTGGAAATGCGGAGGGTTCGAGCACACTCGGGGGACAAATTCCAACCATAAAACCTTAAGATAGCGATATCCTTCTCAGCATCCAAAGATTTTATGTAGTTGAAAGTGCGGGTGCTGAAAGGCTGGCGTGCTTGAGGCCAATAGAGCCAGTCAAAAGTACAATCTTCAAACTGCATTGGTTCACAAAGAAGTTAGCCCCAGAAAAAGAAAAAAGACAACCAAACAAGTTCATATCAACTTATACATATAAGATATGACAGATGGGCATGCATTGTCAAAAAAAAAAAAAATAATCTGCCCAATTGTCAAAATTTTATCCTAATAACAATTCCACGGCAGGATTACTGTGATGATGATAAGGAAGCGTGGAAGACAGAGAACTGAAATCACAATTCATAGCAAACATAGAAGTCATGCAGGTCCAAGAACCATGTTTGAAAGGTTTTATGTGTGAATTTACAAGAATTGAAAATGAATGATCCAATGACCAAATTAAAGGACCTATAAATGTTAAAGATACAAAGAAAGTTAACAAAAAAAAGAAAAAAATACTCAACATAATTCGATCACTAGCACATTTAAACAAGTTAAAGCTTAAATTTATCGCCAAACCAGAGGACAATCGTCTGCTAAACAATATCATATGAACAACATACATAGATTGACATTACATAAAGTACAAAACAATTAATTGAAAACTTACGTTCTCAGGCAAGCAGTAGCCATGATCGATGGGAACAAGCACAATCCGTCCTTCAGGCTCCTCCCTGGAGACCAAAATATTTCCAGCATGCCGATCAGCATTAGCCAATCTTATATCCAGCAAAGAAATCTTATGCACTTCTTCCACGGGGAAATCCCGAGGCCCCATATCCTCACAACTTCCATCATTCTTCACAAACATTTGCAGGGAACCAGCCTTAACAAATTCGTTTGAATACTCAAACCCTTGAGGATGATGAAAGCTTTCATGCAAGCATTTGATCATAACCGTAGGAGGAACACCAGCGAAGCCAACCTCATAGCTCAAAGCTATTCTCGGTCCACTCAGCGGATAGTCCAATATATATGCTGCAACCTCCCTCAGTGCACCTTCTCCAACCTTTGTGCCTTTCTTCAATCCTTCCCCATTCTCTGATACAGGTAATCCCTGGGGATTATTGACAGCCATGGGCTCCTCATCAACAGGTTTGAAAACAGAAACATACTTGCAACCTGAAAAATCCCTCATAAAATAAGCACCACCGGATCCTTCAGAAGATCTAAAAGGGGAGTTCCCATTTTCCAAACCAGCAAATGTGGAAGTTATCAGGTCCTTGATCACAGAAGGCAACAAAATTTTCCGATTCGCCTTAACAGGTTCCAAACTAACCTCCCTCTCAGGTGACCTCCTAGAAGCAATCTGAAGCTCCTCCAACCTCATCCGTTGGCGTTCAACCTCTTCATCAGGCGCCACAACCGACAACTCAAAATCCTTCTCAACAGGCTTGGTCCTGACCTTCGCAGACTTGCTGATCAACAAATGAATCACCGCATCATTATCCTTGCAGATATCATCAATCAGTTTCTGATCCTCGAGCTTCTCCCCATTGCAAATCAGCTCCTGCTCATCAAGATTAAGAAACTCCTTCCCCTTCTTAGAAATCTGCTGCTTCACATACCCAACATTCCTCCCTTTCTCCACATGAAATTCGAGCTCCTTCCTGCACGCCGTCTTCACGGTGATCACCTGCAGCTCTGACAACCGAAGAACCAGGTGCAGCACGTTCCCATCCGAAACCCCGTAGTCCCTCACCAGGCTGTCGTTCCGAGCCAGCTCCCGGCCCCCGAACACAAGCTTCTGCTTCTTCACGACGAACCCCTTGCAGGTCTGGATCCGGAGCTTCACCGACGCGATCGAGTCGTACTCCATGACCCGCATCGGGATCACCGACCCGGCCACCGTGAGGTATATCATGATCGACTCCTCCGAGCAGGGCGACGGCCGGTCGATGAATCTCATCGGCGACAGCACGTCATCTTCCGGGAACTGCGCCAGCGCCACCCCCGCCGACGACATCTTCGACTTTCGACCCTTCAAACCCTACAAAATCTCTTAAAAACCCATCTCCCCCAAACGCTGCCGCACTCTCCCAACCGATCGGCAAAACTGCACGACCGAGATCGAGAATGCGCAGAATCAAACAACAAGAACCGCTACTCCCCACCGATCACAAAACCATTATCAACACGAAAAAGCAA
>JAVDBV010000996.1:0-14806 GCA_032619315.1 Piper longum
GTTTAATAATCTGTTTATATTTTTATTATATTTGAACTGATGTGAGGTAATGAAAAGCATGATAGTATGATTAAATGCTAAGATATAATGTCATGATGTGAATAATGAATAGAGGGCATAGGTGGTCTTCATCTTAAGATGCCGAGAGTAGATCCGGGTCGGCTTAACCGAATTTAGTAGATTATCGAACGGTTCGGTCGCCGGTAGCATTTCCGGGTCGGTTCAAGGGTGAGCCGAGTCGGGGTGTTACATAAGGTTACTTACGCAGCATTAATTGATTAGTTTTAAAGTTTGTGGAAGGGAATAGTTATGCAAATCCTAAGATAACACCCATTACTACACAACATGGTATCATATATATGCAGTTTTAAATAATGTATTATACTATTCAATTATACCTAATACATCGCGTATCACTTTCCAAACCGAGCCGACATCGAGTTGCCAAACCGTCCTCTCGATTTAAACTCTTGGGGAAGATGAGCCTATTATTCTTAGAGTAATTTTTATCTGTTGAGCGATGGGTCTTCCACTCCGTACCATCGGATTGACACAATTTAACTTTTCGTACCAATTAAATTTATATCCTATTTTTATATTAAATTTTCATAAAATTTAATTTTTTATACAAATTATAATATTTTAACTGATAAAATATTTTTTAATAAAATATTTAACATAAATTTAGATTTTGGTTGAATCGGACTTACGTTATTTATTTACTAAAGAAAAATTAATCATTAATGCCACGTACTATGATTATATTATGCTGATTTGGCAGACAAGAGATTGGAGCACCGACACATCATCACCGTGGCCGCCGCCAGTTTCTTGCCCCTGCTCCGGTATCATCTCCTTCACCTTCGTTCTTAACCTTCCTCTTTCTCCCGCAAATCACAATGGTTTCTTTCTTTTTGTTGTAAATTTTGGGTCTTTTTGACCAATCCCGTCTCACAAATTTGATTTGATGTCCTTATCCTTCTTCTCCTTCTTGTGTTTCTAGGAATTGGAGTATTCGTCCCGCGGTTGGAGCTGCTGCTACTGGTGGTGCCAATCTCAACTTGTTGACTCCTATGAAATTACTCCCTGCAACTGCATCTTTCCTTACCATTCGAAGGGCCAAGAGGTTGTTTTTTTTGTTTTTTTGGATTGTCATGGTAATTAATCTGTGTTATGGGCTTTCGTTGAATGGCTTTAAAAAAAATTAAAAAAGAGTGGTATGATCTAGCTGCATTGATATTAATATATATGCATGCTGGGTATTTTGTAGAGGTGAAGTGGAGTTTCTTTCTGACAGCCAGCAACTTTCTGATTGTACCTTTGTTTAACTTCAGATTGAGTGCTTGCTTTTAGCTTTCCAAGTCTTTCTATAGTGCTATAAGAATGTAAATTTCTTCTGAAGAAAGCATGTTGGTTATTGCCAACTTCATGAAAGCTAAACTTTTGGAAGATTAAAAGAAATTCACATCCATGTCTTTGGAAAAAAGAGAAAAAAAAAATTGGGGGGCTACCTGTTCTGCATTACCGTTTCTTGTTGAAGAAAGTTCTATAATTATCCACTCTCTTTAAGAAACTCTAATTTTGGATTTTGTATGGTGCATGATACAGTTCTGATCTATATCTATTTAGAACTGTGGAAATGAGAGTGAATATTAAAGGTAATAATTGAATTAGAATTTAGAGATGAGAATTGAGGAAGAGGGAGAGGGGTTGGAAAAGGAATATGAGGAAGGAAGAGGACAGAAAGGGAAGAAGATCAGAAGGTAGATTTTGAGAAGAAGAGTAGGAAGGACGACGAGAGAGGAGTAGAGAAGTAGAGCAAGGAAATAGAGAAGCAGGTGGGAAGAAAAAATTGAGAGGAAAAGATAGAGGTAGGGGGAAGGAGATGAAGGAGAAGAAAGAGAGGAAGAGTTTTGGAGAAGTTAATCTTTCATTCATTCAATATATTTTCAATTACAATAGTTTATCCTTTTTATAGACTTATAATCCAAATTCAAAAAATGGAAATAGCAACGATATTAATAATGGAAATGACAGACTCTATTTGACCATAGAAAAACTAAAATAATGACTTCACACTGATTAAAGTAAAAACAGAAATAAGGGACTATTATAATCTTATCATTCTCTCTCTCTTTATTTTTTCCTTGCCCTCAAGAAAATTATGGCGAACAAATTCCTCACACTCCCAAACATCCAAGTGTTGTTGAAGATCAGTACTGAAGCTTACCTTGCAGTTTGAGAAAATGGAGGAATGTCGGACCAAGCCCCCTTCATAAATCAGTGATTGATGGCCTTCATGAAAGACTTTTCTATGAGGCTGCAACCATACACACAAAACTTGCACTCTAAACATTATTCTCTGGTCATAAGTAAGCAAGTAGTTTGTCACATATATGTTGTAAACTTTCCTCTTCAAAAGTCCTCATCCAATAGCTCTAGGATCCCATACAAGTCTTGTATGTATGAACTTAAGTGATATTAATAGAGTATTAAATATAAGAAATGTAATCCATATGGACAGCTACATATGTTTCTTAGTCTCAACGCTGACGTTAAAGACCCAATTTGAGTCGTCAGATTCTGTCTTGCACACAAGGTAGTTTTTTGAGTGAAGATTTTCATTGAATATGTCCATGTCATAAAGGACTTGCATTGAATACTCTGAAGACGATGCACCCAGCTCGTCTTGAGTCTTTGATCCCTCTTGTATAATTTAGGATTGCTGGTGCATGATAAGATTTTGTTGAATCATTTCTGGACTTGCTGGAATTAGAACTGGTAGATAATTCTTCCTACAAGTAACTCCCACTATTTGTTGAGAATTGTCATTACAGATCCCTGGCTAAATAGAAGAAACTTGATGATATTGACAACCCCAACTATAAGTTCCTGCAAGAACGGTGTAGAAGAGCCCTCCATCCTCATCAATTTAGTATCCATAGAATGAATCAAATCTTGAAATTCATAGAGTGCGTGAGAAAGAATATCCACAGAATTTTGGAGTCGAATTTGTCCCATACCTAGATGTGTCAATTGTTCACGATCTGATTGCTTCCTTTAATTGTACATTGTTGTCATTGTTGATCTTTCAAACTTGTTGGATTGAGTAGTCTCTGACACCAATTGATACAGTCCTGATCAATATCTATTTAGAACTATGGAAATAAGAGTGAATATCAAAGGGAATAAGTGAATTAGAGTTTAGAGATGAGAATTGAGGAAGAGGGAGAGGGGTTGTAAAAGAAATAGGAGGACAAGGAAGAGGACAGAAAGGGAAGAAGATCTGAAGGTAGGGTTTGAGAAGAAGAGTAGGAAGGACGACAAGAGAGGTGAACAGAAGTAGAATAAGGAAATAGAGAAGCATATGGGAAGAAAAAAATTGAGAGGAAAAAGGGCGAAACAGAAGAAAAAGAGGAAGAATTTAGAAGAAGATAATCTTTCATCCATTCATTATATTTCCAATTACAATAGTTTCCCCTTTTATAGACTTACAATCCAAATTCAAAAAATGGAAATGACAATGATATTTAAAACGGAAATAACGGACTCCATTTTATCTATATTAAAAACCAAAATAATGACTCAACTCTAACTACTGTAAAAACAGAAAAAACGGACCATTACATTAATGATCTTACCAGTGCATTTGACATTTCTCATGAGCTGAGTTTTGAATCAGATTCATACACCAGGTTAACGCATCCAGTGACAAAGAGGCTGCTGCCAGATTGGCTGCCGCATCTGCGGAAACTGGAGCCCCAACCATGTAAGTGCTTGCTTTGTTATCGTGTTCAAGTTGCTTAGCATTCCTGTATTAAACTTAGATAATTTTATTCACTCATTAATTACCTGCAGATTTATCTGTCTTCAGCTCTTCATTTTTGTATAATTTGTGTCGATGTTTGCTTCATTGTGAAGTCATATTTGTCATCTTCCTGTCTAGATTTGATAAAATCATATCAAAGGAAATCCCCTCAACTGTTGTGTATGAAGATGACAAGGCATTAGCATTTCGTGATGATAAGCCCACAAGCTCCTGTTCACGTCTTTGTTGTTTCAAAATTTAGAGATGGCTTTACTCAATTGGGCAAGTTAGTTTTAAACTGCCCTCAGTTTTTTATGCTATAAAGTTGGCTTATTGGTCGTGTTTTTTTTACTCCTCCCCGAGAAAAGATGGTAATTATATTCCAATTAGTCTTTTTCTTATGAAGACAGAGGAACAACACCGCAAGATTTTGTGTCATCTTCTGTTTGTAGGAAGATTAGTGGCCGAGAAAGAAGGCACCATTGATGGTTTCCGAGTTGTCATTAACAATGGTCCCGGTGCATGTAAGTTTATTTTTATTTTATTTACCTCGTTGGCTTATCTCCTGCTGCAATTGTTATTGCTTCATTGATAACAAGACTCTCCTTGGTCAATCTGTATATCATATCCACCTGCATGTTATGTTCCCGGAGGGAGACAAACGATTGAAGATTTGATCACAATATCATATAAATGTCACTTACGTTCTACACCACACTTTTCGCAGTCTTTTTGATTGATCTACGGAAGTGTTAAACCCCTCTACCAAAGCTCACAGAGTGAAAAAAATATGGGGAAAGAAAACACGTAGGGAACCTCGATTGAATTTGGCCCTGTTCTGATGAAGCACTCTTTGACAAAAAGCTGTAGATGTTTTGAATATGACTCCTTCCTCTCACACGAGCTCGACAAGAGATAATTTCGGTGCGAATAGTACCTTCATTGCCTAGTGAGGATTAAATAGAGTTTAATCACGATCAAGGTGATGACAGAGTACAAAATAATCTCGAACAAAAATGTTGAAGAGGCAATTGTTGCAAGAGGGCAATGTTATGGAAGAGTCTTGATCATCTCTCTCTCTCTCTCTCATCTTAGGATTTGAGTGGCCATTTTTGAGCGAAAGACTGCAACATTATCCATCCATATTTCCAATCTACCCGTGTTTGTAGAGCCACAGAAGAATATACCAAAGAGACGGACGGAATGCAGATAGCCCTTCCGATATTAGGAATTGTTGCAGCTGCAGCAGCCACCTTCTATGCAGTGAGCTTTGCTGAGATAAGAGAGGTATTTCTTCAACAAGATGCATCTGATTCGAGCTTACTGCTAGGTGGTTTTTAACTTGTTTTCACTCGGTAACTCTCTCATTTTGGTGGAAAAGAAATCTTTCAGAGACTTGGATGAATCGGAACCAGAGGATGGGGGATGGAACTCTTCAATGAGCTCAAGGAAGCGGCGAGCAAAAAGGAAAGGCGAAAAGGAAGCCAGGGATGGGAAAAGGTCGCAGTGACATGCTCATGTACCATTGTCTTTGTAAACCCAAGAAAAATGCTCGTCGTTCCTCTTGATGGGAGTGCGATAAGGTGCAATATATCATAGAAGTTGGAAAAAACAAACACAAGATGCAAACTCTGTTAAATCTAATTTTTGTCCATCAAAAAGCATCCGATAGATGCTAAATCAGAAGTTACAAAGGAGCAACTATAATAGAAGTAAACCTAGCATTAAAGAGGCTACATGTACACCCGCAACATACACATTTTGCTCATGTTTCGACTCTCAAAATTCTGTTGAATTGGACCAAACATCCAAATGCATAAGACAGCTTATTTCTTGCGAAAGTTAAATTACCAAAACTTTGTTCTGCAGAAGGTATCATACTTCTATTTCTCAAGTTCTTCAGACGTCCAAATTCATCAGCTCCTCTGCTTCTTCACTATCCTCTAAGTCTTCCTTCCTCTTCTTGCTCTCTGTCTCTTTCAATTTCTGAGGTTCCATATAACATGTAAGAATGCAGAGATATGCGTGCATAGTAGTAAACACAAGGAAAATTAATCAAAATCATACCATGAGAGAAATCTTCTTAGCTTCGCTGACACGCTCCAACAACAGCAGAACTTCCTTTTTCCTGCAATGGAACTCCGGAAGCTTCTTTCCTAAAGATTCATATTCATAAGGGTAATGCAAGATCAGCATGCGATTGGATACATCAAATGTGACTACTGTTCATAAATGGAAATAGAACCGAATTGCTCATACCTATGAGCTTCTCAATTCGTAAGAACCATTCCACCTCGAACTCGTTAACCAATGAAATTGCTACACCAGACCGTCCAGCTCGAGCAGTTCTTCCAACTCGGTGAATATATACCTATCAAAGTTGATCAGAAATGCAAATGTTAAGAGTAATGAATATTCAGATTAGCATGCTTCTACTCAGTTCAAGTTTGGTTTGATGTAAAATATTTATATATCACATTCCCCATGCTGAGCCACCTTTCTATAAATTGTCATCGGCGAAAATGATTTATGACAGTAAAGCAGATGAATTGACTTCATTTAGCCATCAACCAAACTGATTTGTTTCAAACCAAAAGTATCTTCCTGTAAGAATTTTTGTAGCTAAGTCAATGCTTAATAATAGCTAAATAACACTTCAAATCCACCCCGATGTTCTGCTCGTTCCCATGCAACATCAAAAGCGAGTTAAAAACTGCCAGTGTATTGCTAGTTACCTTCGAATTAGTAGGTACATCATAATTGATCACAAGATCAACTGAAGGGATATCAAGCCCTCTACCGGCCACATCTGTGCAAATAAGAATCTTGCATTCACCAGATTTAAACTTGTTTAAAGCCTCCACTCTTCTCTCCTGTTCATTGATGTAAATTTTAAAGCACTGTAAAATTGCCATTTTGAAAAATGGGGAACAAATAGACAGAATTAAAGGAAATAACTTAATATATGTTTCTTTATTTTTTCAAAGTCTTTACTTAAAGACAATACCTGACTCATTTGACCACTGACTGGAATAGCATTTAAGCCGAGGTTTTTTAGGATCAATGCTAGTAGACGAGTTGCTTTACGTGTTCGAGTAAATACCATTGACATAGTGTAGAATGTCTCAGTTAGGATGTGAACTAGAAAGCAGTCCTGGAGGTTACAAGAATGAAATTAATTAAATAATTGAATTGTTAACAAATCATGGAATAGAAAAAAACAGACAACGTCAAATTAAATTACAAACAAAAAGGTAAAAATAGCAAAAAAAACATCAATTAGCGTAGAAGATCATGAGCTTAAGAATCAGATCCTGAAAGCTAATAATGCCAATTTCATTAAAAATTTCAAAATATTGACATTATTGCTAGGAACTAATGATGATAATATAACATCTACAACCTTGTGTGCAAAGGACTTAATGAGTCATCCGCACGAATAAGTGAAACGCCAAAGTAAAAACCAGATGGACATGAGTTAAGCACACCTTATGTTTTGCAGGTACCAAGCGAAAATGCTCCTTCAAAGTGCTGACAGTCGAATATTTTGATGATGTCTCAATCTAGACAGCAACAAAATAGCATAATTTGTTCATCTTCTTATCAAGAAATTAAAAATAGGCATTCATCATACCTTCACAGGATTCTTTAGGCATGCTCTTTGAAGATTCCTAACCTACAAATGAGAAAATACCCACTGATGTCAACATTGATCAGTCAAAATTGTCTAGGTAATAACTACAACATTTGAGGTCCTTACTAGTTCTTCATTCACTGTTTATATTTATTCATACAAAAATGTGTAGTTGTTACAATTGATGGTACCTTATTAGTCATAGTAGCTGAAAATAAATATGTTTTTCTTTGCCGGGGGATGACCTTCAAGATCTCATTGATATCTTTCTCAAACTCCATGTTCAACAAACTGTCTGCCTCATCCAACACCTGTTCACCATGCATAAAAGTAAGCTCTTCAAAGATACAATGCTTTAGGAATTTCTACTAGCATTTTAATTGAATATTTCAGCTTCAATTAACATGTAAGAGTAAATTGTACCAAATATTTCAGTGTTCGCAGGCTAAATCCACTCGTATTATTTAGGTGATCCAAAAGACGACCAGGAGTTCCCACCTACAAGCAGATCAAAGAATCGAAAATTCGACATAGTAAAGGTTAAAAAATAATTTACTAAGCTTAGTAGAGCTAAATTAGATCAACATAAAAATGGGTCTACATTCTGCACACTTTTTTTTTGTGCATATCTACAAATGTTTTTAGAATTTCAGCACTTCTTTTCTGGGCACAGTTTATTTTCTGAAATTATCATCTCATTTCTTGGATCCTACACACATGCCTATGCACAATAATGCATGAACATACCAGAATATGAGGCCGATTTGCAAGAGAAATTGCCTGTGACATCATGTCTACACCTCCAACAATCTAAAAAGACAAACATAAAGAGTCATCAATATTTCTCATTTAAATTCATGATAACTTCAAAGAGTAAGTATATAGCCCACAAATTGCATGACCATATTTCATTTTATTCCAATAAAAGGGGAAACAGAAGCCACTGCTGTCCATCCCTCTTCGACCCACTCAAATCTTCATATCTACTACTTTCTTCATGGCAATCTCTTCAACCTCTTATAAAACATGTTAAAGTTTATGAAGGACAACGATTTGAGTCACTTTCCTAAAGACGCCAACCCTCCTCAATGGCACATTACATTATCTAAACCAGAAAATTAGTGCATTAAAGTATATACTACTATGCCCTCACCGCAGCACATCTTATGCCGGCACAGGAACCAAGTGCTTCAAACTGTTCAGATATCTGGCTCGCCAACTCCCTGCACAAAAGTTAAATCACAATACCAAACAATACAATCAAAAGGACCACCTTGAATACATTAAACGCCCCAATCAACCTTGTCGGAGACAACACACAAGCAAAGAACGGCTTCGGATTATCCAAAAGAGCTTGCAAGATCGGAATTGCAAAAGCACCAGTCTTTCCCGTCCCAGTTTGTGCAAACCCAACCAAATCCTTCCCTACCAAAAACAACCCAAAAAAAATGCTTTCCTCTTAGTAAAAAAAAAAAAAATGTGATGTTCATTACTGACGAGCCATAGCAATTGCACTATCAAAGCAACTAAAAGAAGTATTGGAATACATTCAAATGGAAGAATAAAATCGGTTACTAGATGAATTCCAATTTCTTGAACGTTACGTCAAAGGTCTTGCTCCCTAATCTGATTTGACCTTGTAGTACAAATAATGCACTACCATGACGAATCCAAGATAGTAGTAATTAATGAAAAAAAGATACTTGCACAAACTAAAAAATATGCTACAAACAACAACATACGCATCAATAATTTTTTTTAAAAAAAAAAATTGAACCTTGCAAAGCAAGAGGGATGGCCTCGGATTGAATACTGGTAGGACTCCTCCAACCCATCTTCTCGCATGCTTCGGCCAATTGCTTGCAGACTCCGAGCCGCTCAAAAGGGTTCACGTCGGCGCCGTCGTCGTCCATCGCAGAGGCGAGAACACAAAGTCCTCAACACCACAAAGACTCGAGCTTTCGTGCTCGATAGTACACTGCTATGGAAACCGGCGCCGGAAAAAGGCGGTGGCGGCGTGGATGGCGCCGACGGCGGCAGCGGGAGGAGGAGAGACGACCCCTTTGCCGCCACCGAAATACCTGCGCTGCTGTGTATATGCGAACGATGCGTATTGGTTGGAAGTGTGGGCCCGTGACGCGTTTATTCTTAATTAATTAATCTTTAGAAAAAAGAGCGTAACTTCTTTTATTATGAGAATGATTAAAAAAAATGGAATACATCATATTCGTTAGAATTTATGTTACTTTATCGGTTGCTTTTATCCAAAATTATTTTTACTTTACATTCATTTTGATGGGTTTGCAATTTTCTTCAAAAGTAACATTTTAATTTTAATTTAGATGAATAAAAAAATAATTACATATTATTAATTATATTTATAGATTTTTTATTTTTCATGTATCCTTTCTTGTAATTCTCATATTCAATAAGAATTACTAATGAAGTACTATCCTGTCTTTATATTTTTATTTTTTATTTTTGTAATTTTACTACACATTATTTATTGAGGTATGTTTTTGTGTCGGGGATACGAACCTTGGGATGATTTACTAGTGGGGAGATGAGTCTTTTTATAAAAAGAAGACTTCTCCCAAACCTTCCCATCTTTAGATGTGAGATTCGGTCACATTATCAACCAATAATTCTCTACTTTGGCAAAATTTCATATAATTCTCTAACAAATCTAATTTTTATTAATGTCTCCAAACTCCATTTTTCAGTTTGTAATAATATTAACCAAGTCTAAACAATATTTAAACTTAACTGTAGTTATCACTTTAGTCATAATCCATAAGATTCGGACCATTGAAAATCATATTGATATGATGAAAAAAATAGTAATTGTGGTCAAGTTTAAACATTATTTAGATTAGGTCAATATTATTGCAAATTGAAAGATGGAGTTTGAAGACACTACTATTTAATTTGTGAGAGAATTGTTTGATATTTTGCCATGGTTGATGTTATAGCCAAATCCCACATCTAAAGATGGGAGGGTTTGGGAGGAGTCCTCTTCCTATACAAAGACTCCAACCTCCTTTAGTAAATCATCCCAAGTTACCCACTTCCCCATTGTTAATTATTCTCTCTCTTTTTATAATATTTCTTTTCGTCAATAGCAATGTCTAGACCCTGTTGAAAGAGAGCATCTAGAATCCCACTTAGACCTTGTTAAAAAAGGGCATCTAGAATTTCACTTTGCCACCACATGCCGAAATAACTAATACCATCAAAAATCTCCACAGAGCAGTTCTTCCCAAAATTAAATATGAAGAAGTTGCTGCTTTTGATGTGGATTCTTCTACTATTTTTATTACAAAGTCTATTTAATAACTTTCAATATGGAAAACCAACTAGCCTAAAGAAAATTTTTTCTAATGTGAAAGATCAACGTAAGCCACAACCACAAAACATACTCAAAATAACAACGGCTCGGATATCAATTATTGCGAAAACCAGGTAATTTTTACCAAAGATAACTAATTCACTGTAAGAACTATTACTTAGATGATTAGTATGAAAACTATTGTACTAAAAAATTACCCCAAGATAAAATTTTCAGGAAAGTGTGGTGGGACACGGTGGTCTGCTTAAAAACCAACTCATAGATAAAATTTTATTAAGACAAATAATTTAAATAGCACAATAATTAACAAACCATACCCGATAATAACTATTAAATAGAAAGGAAAAAAAAAGAACAAATCCTAAAATTTAACGAGGTTCGACAATACTTACATCATCGAATATTAATAAAATAATATTTTACTAAAAAACATATTACAAAAAGAGAAGATAATTACCAATGAGAAAGTGAGTAACTTAAGATGATTTACTAAAGGGGGGAAGGACTCCTCCCAAACCCCCCATCTTTACATGTGGATTTGGCCACACTATCAACAACACTCCAAACCTCCTAAACTCACCTGGATTAGAAATAAGATGAGGATTTAGGATACAAAACATAGACTACTTATAAATGTACAAGAAAGCAAGCATTAAATGCTCAAACCAAAAACAAAGAGTCCAACAACTAAATGTTTCTCCTTGGACATCGAAACGCTCATCAATGGGCACTTTCGTTTTCCATCGTCCTTCAAGCCTCTCTTCATGCTCCATAAATTCCAACCTCTACAATCTCCACCTTTACGAGAAAATACACTCTATAATCTTAAACTAACATTAAAGACAACCCCGCATCAAACCGGTACGAATGTCCCCCCACACCAAACCAACAAGACAGAGAGGTTAATCCTATATCAAGCCAGTACATACCCGCAAGTCCACCCGGCAAATCCTAAGAAATCCTCTTAGTCTTGCACCAAGCGAGCGCGAACCACAGCTCCGCCCATATTGCAACTGTCACTTCAACACCGAGTGACACCTTTGATGACTCCACTAAAACTCAAATCTCCTCATTAGTTCTTATTGGTAACCACCATCCAATATATCCGGTAAGTCAAAGTTCCTTCCAACTCTAAGCGCTCAATACCAATTGTTGGAGATATAAGCCTCCCTACGCCGGCACAACAGAAATAATGAAGGAGCAAAGTAGAAACACCAAGAAAATAATGTGGATGACAATCACCTCATAATCCATCAAGAGGATCTTAATATCACCCAAGACATTCCTCTTCGATGCTTCCCCGAAGACCGTAACCAAGCTAAGACCATAACCAAGCTCTTACCTACAAGACTCTAGCCAATACCAATAACCAGTCTCTCTTCCATGGCGGAGGCCTTCCCCGAAGGGGGAGAGACCTCCCTCTCCAAACCTCCTAAACTCTCCTACATTAGTACTGAGATGAAGATTTAGAATACAAAATATGAATACATGAAGGCTATTTATAACATGTGAAGGGAACCAAACATTAAATACTCAAACCAAAAACAAAGAGTCCCACAACTCAATACTTCTCCTTGAACATCGAAACACTCATCATTGAGCTTCTTTGTTTTCCACCATTCTTTGAACCTTTCTTCATGTTCCATCAATTCCAACCTCTACACTAGTTTCTCGGTTCTAATTTAATGTTTAAAAAAATCAATAATAACAAAATTACGTTTGTACGAGATAAAATATACAATCATTGTCTAGAGTACATATACCACTTCAATGATAAGACATGAAAAGCTATATATAAAATCTTCAAAATTCTATTAGTCTGGAAAAAAACCGAGAAAATTCACTCAATCAAAACAAAGTCACTTTGCACAAGATAAAATTAATCATCATTGTCTAGATAATAACTAAATTGGAGTTCCTTTCATTGAAACAAAGGTGGAATACTCTGTTCATTCCTGAAGAAATTTTCCTCATCAACTTCAACCTTCACTTGTGCCAATCTTTTGAAGTTATTTTTAAAATACTTATCACCCCAAACTCTAGCAACGTCATAACTTGTATTCTTCCCTTTCTTATTTACTCCCAGGGAAAGATCTCTATAGTTGAAATATGCACCCCTTGGAGAATTTGATACATATGGTTCCATGTATCTGTATAAGTCCTCAAGCCAATCTATGTGCCTTTGAGCTTCTTGATTATACGACCACCTGACTAAGTATTGGATATTGTACAAATTTCCTCTTCTATGAGGGAATGGGATCTCGGATTCTGAAACCTCATCCATCTTCCCACCAAGTGGATCCAATACCACGAGTACCTTTACCTGATCTTCTCTGAGAAGCCTACTCCATATTCCTACAATCACAGATTCAGGAATGGGTTTTGTCACAAAATCGGATTTTCCCTTGAAATATGGAGCCTTCCCATAGAGTGATTCCCTGCTCAATAAAGCCTCCTTGGGTGACCCTTCCCGATATCCTGCAAAGTAGAGTGCAGAATCAATCCAACTCATTTCTTTGCAATCATTTACTTTCAATTCCAGTTCTGGAAAACTCCGTTCCATCAGATGGAGGAGCTCATCTGCTCTTCCCAAGAACAAGGAGTTGAAGGAGGCTTGAACTGCCTTGTTCACTCCATTTTCAACAACATTTTTCAACAAGACTCTCACAAACAGGTCATTGTCTAGCTTGTGCCCGATATCTTGCCACAAATTTACCAGCCTAGATGCATCATTTTCCAAAGTTCTAGCAACTGTGAACACGGTAACAATAGGAGGAACACTAACTAACCTGATTTTCCATGCAAGAACAATGCCAAAGCTACCACCCCCACCGCCTCTGATGGCCCAAAAGAGGCCTTCCCCCATTGATTTCCTGTCAAGAATCCTTCCATGGACATCCACAACATTGGCATCTACCACATTATCAGCAGATAATCCATACTTTCTCATCATGGTGCCCATCCCCCCTCCACTAAAAAGGCCACCAACTCCGACGGTGGGACACAGTCCGGCTGGGAATCCCAGGGAGCCACTCTTCTCCCCAATCCGGTAGTAGAGCTCCCCAATGGTCGCTCCCGACTGCACCCATGCAGAGCTATCTTCGACATCAACGGTGACTTCCCGGAGGTTGAGGAGATAGACGATGACAAAGGGGTCGTCGGAGAGGTAGGAGAGGCCTTCATAGTCATGGCCCCCGCTAAGAATTCTGAGCTGGACGCCATAGTTTTTGGTACATATTACGGAAGCTTGAACTTGTGAGGGAGAGTTGGGAGCAAGTATAAACTGGGGAGATGATGATGAGAAGAACCTTGGGTTTTGAATGGAGGATTTGAGAAGGTTAGTGTACGAAGAAGCATTGGGGGTGTACAAGAGATGAGGTGGGTACGAATGGGAGGAGAGGCAGCTTAAAAGATTAGATGAATATTGTTGATAGATTGAAGCTGAAATTGAAGGTGTGAAGGAGATTATTAGGAACAATATCAAGTATGATATGATGATCAGACATGAATGTGAACTCCCCTTGAGATCCATGGCCTGGTTCTCTTCTATGAATGGTAGCTAGCGGTAGTCCACAATCATGGTTGAACTTTACCAAAAGATGGGGTTTCTGTCTGCAAGAGTGAGACTCGATAGTGTCATGTGTAGGGCCTCCAACAATCTAAAAAAACACAAAAACAAGAGAAATTTGGATCATTTCTTCAATTAATAAACTCGCGATATCTTCAAGAAACAAAAAAAATTGCACTGCTCAATCACCAGCCTCGACCCAAATTGAGAATTGGAATCCCACCTTTCACTAATTCATCCAACTGTAAATATTCCTAGTCTTCCACTTTGATCAGCTTGACTACTTCGATCCACTAAGTTATCTTCTGAAGTATAATAAAAATTACAGCTTCTGGGATGACTTGAGTGGACCTAAATTACAAGGGGAAAACCTTGATCTCTGCCGGGGGGGGGGGGGGGGGGGGGGGGGGGGGGGGGGGGGGGGGGGGGGGGGGGGGGGGGGGGGGG